>LUGF01024134.1:161774-172206 GCA_001625245.1 Calycopis cecrops
TTAAGATAATCAGTCTTTTTAAGAACAACAATATTATATACTTATAACATATCAGTCTTAATTGGTTTTTGGTCTATTCGGTAATCGTTGGTAAATTTTCCCAAAATATCAATTTATGCGCAGGTATTAATCTTGATTATTTATTAATAATACCCATTTTTCTATCTTGTTCTACACCCTTAGGTGTTGAGCGAAAATCGAGCGTCATAATATTTGGGTTTTTTAAATATTTATCATTCATAAACCGTAATTTAATATATTCATCGTTGAAATCATTTTTGTACATGAGATCATAACTTCCTCGTTGGAAACACACCTGTGACATATTCTTTAGATAAGCTCGGGGCTTCGAATGACAACTAATGCGTCGCTCTGACACATAGTTCTTAATATTTAAAAAGTTTTGAGAATTCATCCATTTTACATCTACTTTTCCATTGTTTATTGTACTAACGGACTCCTAAAAATCAATGAATCCCAACGAAATCCCAGCTCTTTCTTCTATTGGAGCTTAAGTTTTGGCTATGAAAACGAACGTCTTGAAGAGTATAAGATGTATCTAAACTGTATCTGCGTTTATTTAGTAATATATTCTCTTTCTTTTTATTATATTTTGCAAGTTGTACATTAATTTTTTTTTAACTAACTTTCTGTGAATCATTTTTGTGTTTAATTAATAATTTTCTAGAGTTTTTAGAGGTCGATGGACCATCTAGAGGTTGTATGGCATCATCAGATAAACATGACAACTCGCTTTGAGTTGGGCTATAATTTTTATCACGAACAGAATCATCAGAGTCAAAATCTTCTGTATTATAGTCCTCTAAATTTTTTAAATGCTCGAGTGCATCTGTATTCTCATTATTCGAAACACGTGGTGAAAAACTACAACTCTCATAACAAGTTAGGTCCATTTCATAAGAATTCTCAACAATAGTAGGTTCAGCTTCAATATTTAGCACGTTTTCCTTTGTAATTTTTTTTTAAAGTCTTAATATCAAGGTTATTTAAATGAATTGAATTTTGTGTAGTTTGAGTTTCACAAATTTTGTCAAATAATGAAGACGTTAAAGAATATTCTCGATGATACAAATCGTTAATATAATCTGTAAATTTCTTATCTATTATATTATTGGAGTGTGCTGGCTTTTTCGCAATAGGGTTTGGTTTCATTTTGTACTGATGTTCTGAATCGCTGTTACTAAGCATATATAATTTTTTTTTTGTCCTTGTTTTACACCTAAAACAAAATTTAATTTAGAATGATAAAATAGATGTAATGAAATAAAGTAATGTCGTTTTCTGTATATTAGGTAATTATGTAAATTAGGAACATTTATAAAGCTATCGTATATAATAATAATATTAAAATCTGAGGAGTATAAACACTAGGTACGTTAGTCTAATATGGAATTAGACTAACGTACCTAGTGTTTATACTCCTAAGTTTCGTAAGGACTTGTGACACGGTACGTCAATAGAAATATTTTATACTTTTTATTAATTTAAGAAATGTAAAATATTTAAAATTTATATTATAAAATAAGATACATATATCTATACTTACATATAATATCTAGATAAGTATCCATGCCGTAGGCGGGTTTCGAAACTGCGACCACAACACAATTTTAATTTACAATTTTTACATATAATATAAACTATTTATTTATTGATAAACAAATATAAACTTACTCTATTATAATACCGTAATAGTTATAATATAATATACATTATCTTATATAAAATTACCTTCAAAATATAAATAGTAATAGAAAAAATAATGTACTTACTTATAAATATTTTTACTCGACATGGTGATATCGCCTCGTAGTCGTCCAATTTAGCGGGGGCAGGGACGAGGGTTAAAGCAGATAGTCGCTTTTTAGTGCTGTACTGAGGCTTAACCGTTTTTTAGTTAAGCAAAGTATAGAAAAAATATTGAATTTACAAGGAGTACACAGTAACATCGCTTTCTTTAATTGTTTATGTATTAAAAATGTACTAACAAAACAACACTTAAAAGCGGTTAAATGATTTTAACCGCCTTTAAGTTAGGTATTGTAGTATAACAGCCTTTTACGTATGTAAAACAAGCGATGGGCATTTTAATGCAACCAAGCTAAAAAGCCGCTATAGTACTTTAACCGCTTTCAAGTGTATTAGAAAATAGTAACTGCGTTTAAGCTTAGCATTGATCGAGAAAATATAGAACTCATCCAAATGTTAAAGGACTTTAATCACCTTTTAGTTTAGTATTGCTAAATAGCCGCTTTATAGTTTTGGAAACCTGTGATTTTTTTCATTTAACTGCTTTTAGCTTATATTTATTTTCTAAACGGTAAAAGATAGAAATATCATTCCTAGACAGAAAGAAAGAGGATTTTTTTTTTAAGCATAATGGCATAAAAAAGTTAAAAATGACCAGATGTCATTTAGCCGCCTTTTAGTTTGAGGACGGCAGAATATATTTCTTATTTCTATAAATACAGATATAATACAAACATTTTAACATCAGCGTCACGCAGTCACAGGTTCAAAGGAGTTTACCCTTATACGAACACCAAGCTGACTTCTCAGTGTAATTCTCTTTGTCACGTTATGGATATGGCACTAGCGCGGTAAATCCATGAAATGCTAAAAGCTTGTTTCATAATTTATATATCAAAGTTATTACGCAGCAAACAGTTCAAACTAAATAACGTCTTATGAAATTTCTTAGAATTTAATTGGTTTATTTTTATTTTATTTATTTGGATAACTGACAACTTTCTATATCATACAAAAAAAAGGTTACATATAAACGAGTCATTTAAAAGTTTTCATCAGTAGTTAAAAAATAAATTATGTGAATCAATCAAATGCTAATCACGTGAAGAGTAGAAAGAAGTATAACAGCTTCTTATTTATTATTAAAACTAAAATTTAAAAAAATACAAATTATATAAAATGTTATTGATTTTCAAAAACTGATTAGTCAGGATGCGCCTAATGGTTTCTGGCTAAGTGATGAAAGGGTCAATTGCTGAGTCAATTTGAAGCAATACTTCGTTGAACTTAGGACTAGATCTAGGAATAAAAGTGAAGCCTTCTAGCAAAGATAACGGGGAACGAAACACATATAAAAAAGTTTTTATTCCAAATAATGCTGAACAAATATAACACATATTCATGAATCGAAAACTCACTTTACAGCAACTTGAACAAAATAAGGGATAATGTATTCTGGGTTACGAGAAAATCTGTCGGTAAACTATATAACGCTTTGTAAATCGTATTCAATTACATAACGGGTGGATATGTCTACAAAACATGTAAACATATTATTGAATCTCATTCTATCATCATGGACATTTCTATTATACAAATAACATAAAAAAATATCTAATTATTATGAAGACATATATGAAATAAAATCGTGTAAAACAGTAATACCTAAACCTATCGCGCTAACATTACAACATACGTCTCCTCTCATTAAATAATCACGATATTTAAAGGAGTTAATCCAGTATCGTGTCAGAGCTGATACACGTAGTTATAATTATTATTGTTTGTGCAGCTGATATCTGCGACTATATAGGCATATTATTTCATAGGAGTCAATATTTTTACTTTTATCCCTAATCGCATCATCCGCATCAGATGACGACCAGGCCGGTGCAGTGGCTCGGATAAGCTAAGAAATGTGAGCTTTTAAATAATAGTTCCAAGAATATATTATCTAATTTTAACATAACTATTGTTTTAAATTTAAATTGTATTAATTTTAACATAAACTAAGAAATGTATAATAGAAAACAAGTTATTTAATAAAAAAGAACTGCTTCAAATATATTTTAAAAACTTAAAAGAAAGAATCAAGCCTTACAATAGTACCCTACACTCGGGACGCATTTAAAATCTTGGCCAAAATCTATATTAATAATATAAAGCTGAAGAGTTTGTTTTTTGTCTGTTGGAACGCGCCAGTCTCTGGAATTTCGGGTCCGATTTGAAAAATTCTTTCAGTATTAGTTAGTCCATAATATAGCGACAGCTTTTAACCGACTGCGGTAAAAAAAACGGATTCACGTAAATTATAAATATAATGGGACTCGATTGTAGAAGCGAGTACTATCTAGCCTTGTTAACTTTATTTGCAGGCAAGTTAGGTGACAACATTAATTAATTAAGATCGACCGTGGCCTCTCGCAAATACCCAAGGGTATCGCGCGGCAAAGTTTCGAGCTGTTAGTATCATAGTGTACTTGGCATTTACTAAATATGTAAATCATTATCATCATTTTATGTTTCGACTTTGTGAAGCGCTAGATTTAGAATGAGATATTAATTTTTTATTACACTTATGATACTAAATAATAAAATTATGTAAATAATAATAAATCGTTGATAATAATAAAAAAGGAAGTCGAAGTAACCATATTATACATGGTTTTCAAACAACCGCATCTTTATCTATATTATATTAAGAAAATAATGAAGAAAATATGTTGACAAATGTTCATATTATATTGCAGGCATTAATTGAAAAACCTAATATTATGAGGCGTGAGTTTCCAGTACATTTAATCTTAATTCATTTTAAGCAAATTCTTTTAAAAATAGCATCGTGTTTTTTTAACTTTAAAATTATTTTAAGGATGTGAGACTGTAAATGAAACCTAAAATTCATTAGCGATCTTAATTTATTTCTAATTACATTATTAGATTGACATCTTACGAATCAGCCTCAGAGAATTCAGAAAAACGCCATAGACAGCATAATATTATGATTAAAGATTGATTCGCGTTCATTTAACAGTGTCGGAAATGTCGAAAATCGTTGGACACTTTAATTTATGACTTTCACCTGCTAGTCAAGCAATCAGAATTAAATCTCAATTTTCATTTCATTTCCGAAATATATTTTGAATTATTGAAATTTCTTTCTTTAAATATAATTCAATATAATCAACTTTACTAATTTTGCATTTTATTCGACATTATCCTTGATTTTCGATCTTTAAAGTGATCGCCTTTATGGAAAGTAAACTGTTGGGAACCTGAGCGCAACTGATTAATTATTAAATATATTTTCATATATCTTTATATAAAATCAATATATTTTTGTTTACTTCTACAGTCTAAATTTAGAGTAGTTACGTATCATTAGATTTGTTTTCCTAACTTTCATTTTTAGTTCGGTGAGCACTTGTGGTGTGTTGATTTGAAGCCGTTTATCCGTTTTAAAAACTTCACCTCACAGAATTCGACAAACAGAAAATTATATAACATTATAATATTTGTAAGATAGTCAAAACTGTACAATGAATATTTTTTTAAAGAATACTTGGGACGTGATCTACAATCGATATCGCAGCCAAAATTATAGTTTTTAGATTTTTTTGTCTGTTTGCCTGTGTGTATGTCCGAGATAAACTCAAAAAGTATTACATAGATTTACTTCAAAATTTTGCTTGAATATTACTAAAAGGTCGGGTCAACATAATATAGAGTACATATTATCACGCTATGACCTGTGTGAAGTCTTCGTCCGCGGTAACCTGAGTAAACGCGGACGAAGTCGCTGGCAACAGCTAGATATGATATAAGAGTGAGTTTAATACAATTCCTGGTAGATTTTTAGGGTCGATTATGAGGTCACTTGCCTGCTGTACATCTGAGTATGGGTTCTGCATGAGGCTTATAAGCACCGACAATCGGGTTCGAGTATCCAGGTCATCACTCGGCTACCAGGCTCGAGGTGGATTTTAGCTCTGGCTGTTGCAGACCGGGGGCCCTGAGAGTGAGAGTAGTTGGAAGTGAGACTTTCAGAATTGATCCCGAGAGTCTTGGAACGGATACAAAAATAAACCACTTACAATCACATAACCACAATAGTAGGTGCTGATACATGCTACATTTTAAATCCCATAGAGAATTTGGTAATGTAAATGACTACTTTAAATTTCAAACCGGCAATATTAATACTAGGCGTGCCTTGTGCTTTTACAAAGAATTACAAATCCACACTGACACGCAGTCACTCACGATGTCTGCAAGCATACACAATATTAGTTATGAATAGATGTGACTAGTAGAAAATAATGTAATGCAAGATACGACAGAGCAAAGTTACTTAGTATAATAAAATATTTAGGATAGAAAGGTATAGAGGGGTTGGAGTGTAAACGTTTATTCCCTTTGGTTAAACTGCAATGCGGAATCCGAAAGAAACCAACAAGGGTGAAAATATATTTCCATTCCGCTATCGCAGATGAGGCAAACGAGAAGCTAGTGATAACGGACATTCGTAAAAACTAAAAAAAAAGTAAAAGTACGTAAAGGACGGAAAACAACATATTTAACTAATGCAACTGGCAACAACTTTGTCGGTACTGTGTAAAATGTAAAATTAAATGTTTATATAAGCTGTAAAATTAATAAATTTCCGACAGGGAACCCATTTTTCGCCTGAAAAGTCTAGAATGGTTTAATATTGAATCGAATATACATACATACATTTAGAGCTTTACGATTTCTACTGTAATTTAATTATAACGAAATATACACCAACGTTCACGGTGGCGGAAACGCGGGGCATCGCCGCGGTATACCTTTTATACGAATTGAAAATAGAATAAAATATGTTCAGTTTCCTAAATTTACGAGTGGTATTAAATTATACTAAATCGAAGTGTGAATTAGGAGCGTATTTTTTATCATATATTATATACAATATATATAATAAAAGCGAGAGGCATAAAATTACACCATGTATAAGTTACAGTTAATCCGAAACGATTAAAAAAGTTTACGACAAGAATACGAAAATACTTTTTTCAAAGAAGATAAATAGCGAAAAAATGTATGCTTGCTTGCTGCTTTGTACCAGGCTATTGCTCCGATTGATCTGATTTTTGTTGTGTAGCCTCTACTAAATATTCTGAGACCTATCCAATAGGCACACTAACACACTAGTTTAAATGCTTAGATCATTTTTACTAAATGATCTAAGTTTAAATGTAATAATATGTAATAAATATTATAAAATAAAAAAAAAAATTAAAGTATTAGTTTGACTCAATGGAAATAAAGAAAAACCATATAATATTTTTATGCCTACGCAGACAAATAGAAGAATTAAAAATAAAGAAAATCGGAGAGTTGCACGGAGTGAGAGTGCGAAGAGTACGCACGCCATTTTGTATCAAATGAATAAAAAATAAGTAAAAAAAATATCTTGTAGATAACTTACTATTTTGTTTCAAATGAATAAAAAATAAGTTAAAAAAAATATCTTGTAGATAACTTACTAAACGTAATATATTTTTTTCCTATTCTTTGTATTTCCTAGTTTTGAGGTTACAGTAATACACACTCCAAAATTATTAAGTTTTTATTTTTTACGAATTAAGAGACAGCTCTGACAGATGGACAGACATACTACGGTAGCTGATACATAGGATTTCTTTGCCTCCCCTTAGGATATGGAAATTCTACGGTTATTTTTGTAACTGACACCTCTAATCATACAATTGTCCATGAGGAGCGTTGCTATATGGTTTCGGTTTCGTTTGGGTGCCTTTACGACTGAGTTAAAGACATAATTCGGATAATATAATTTAACGATCTTCAGGTTAGAACATATAATTAAAGTATGTTTATATTTTATCTTCCGGCATTTAATTCGGCAACCACGTCAATTATCCCAACGTTAAAACAGAAGACAAAAGTGATGAGCTTGCATTAATTCCCAATAGTCAAATTACTACAGGTCTGTTATTCACTTTTGTCAATTATGTTCTGACAATATTAATTGATATCAGCCAATTTACTTACAATCCCAGTGATTATGGAACTGTTGCTGCAAATCCATTAGTATCATTTATTTCATCATTATGATAACGTATTTTTTTCACTAAATTAACTTAATAACTTACAGTAATGTCCAAGTTGTGTATAAAAGTAATAAAATACTTACCACACACTTTGCACTTACTAAAACTAGATTTGTTACTAAGATTGCTAAAGCCCTTATGCCATACACAACAATTTTAGGTCGAAAAGTAGAAATGATATTAAATAAATAAAGTAAAAACTGTTAGAAATGAGTATTAATATGTTACCGTGGTAGGTAATACAATCACATATTATCGGATAATGTGAAGAGAATCTCTTTGGGGGAGATCTGTGTCCAGCAGTGGAAGTCTTCAGGCTGACGATGTTGATCATGATGATGATGTGAAGAAAAGAATAAAGAGTAGGTTGGTGACTGATGCCCGTAAGAATCCGAATAGAGGCTACGGTCGCACAGAGGCGTTGCCCTCCTCTAACTTTCTCTCAATAGCCCATCGAATGCTCAAACCACGTTAAGGTGGTATGATATTATGTGCGATTGTTACCTCCAACCCCATTCTACACAATTCAAAATTTCAATACCTCTAACTCAATATTTTAATGTCTGGATGACCGAGCGTTAGTTGGTATTTTTTTATATATTTTGTTAGAAAATACGTTAGATAAATGTTATTCAATTACTCGATTATCGAATCGAGTTTTGTACATACAATCTTATCCACCAGAGCTATAACAACCTCATCACAAAATTTGTGCGCAATTTAATGGTAAAATTCATGTTAGTATTGTAGCAGTTTTTCATTGCCCCAAAACACTCGGCATACTAAATTTATATGTAAGAATTGTTTGTTTTAATTTTCTTTTCTTGAAAATTGTACATGTTAGCAAATTTGGTAAAGTCATATCGCTTTCGTTAATATAACACTCAAATTACACATTGTGTGAGTCAAAGATTTTATCACATCCAGTAAAACACTAACTTCGAGTAAACTTAAACAATGACAGTGAAACCCGAAGCGAAAAACTTTAACAATCGTAGTCAGTAAGTTCTTCGTGACCTCCTCTTCAATATGTTTTGAGATAATAGTTGAAATAACTTTATAATCGACTTAGGTAAGTGTTTTTAAGGTAAGTAATTATTTTTTTCATTGTAATAGATGAACTTTTTTTAGGTTAAAAAGATTCAAGCAGTCGTTTTTTATATTTTTGTATATATTAAAATATTGATAAGGATAATGTACATAAGTAGGCAAAAATGAATACGAGCAGACGCAGCCTTTTGATACCTAGCGACACTAATAAACATCTGCATAATTGTTGTGTACAGGTGTTTCCGTCCCCTCCTCCTCTACTCTGATAGGCAACCGATATTATTTACATGAACGTTTGTCTACTTTTTCAAGTATGCTCGTACGTCCTGTCAATTCCTTACTGTCATTGTCATCATCATCATCATCATTGTTATTATTTCATTATATTAGATCACCGGGTGAACGCTATGTGGTCGTCCATACTGAAGGCGCGGTTGCGAGCGCGGAGGCGGGCGCGCGACGTCGCCACAGTGAGGAGCGAGCTAACTAGCGTTTAGACGTTTATCTATCTATAGAATAATGATAATGAATAGATGACAACCTAAACTCATCATTTGAGTTTAGGTTGTCATCTATTCTGAATGCACGGCGGCGGGCGCGGAGGCGAGCGTGGTGGCGCGCGGGCGCGCAAGGTGCCCACAGTGAGGAGCGAGCTAACTAGCGTTTAGACGTTTATCTATCTATAGAATAATGAACTGTACATCATTTGAGTTTAGGTTGTCATCCATACTAAATGCACGGCGGCGGGCGCGGAGGCGAGCGTGGTGGCGCGCGGGCGCGCAAGGTGCCCACAGTGAGGCGCGAGCTAACTAGCGTTTAGACATCTATCTATCTATAGAATAGGCTCCCGCACCCGCCACTGCAGTGTGGACGCAAGGCGCATTTTCATGTTTGATATTTCAGCGCCCGCACCCTCACCCGCACTAGGCACGCAGTGTGGACATGCACTAAGCGACTCAGCGCGCTTCATTATGTCAAACCAACGGAGGTTGTGTCAATTAAAAAAAAATGATTGAGGCGCGAGCTAACTAGCGTTTAGACGTTTATCTATCTATAGAATAGGCTCCCGCCCCCGTCTCTGCAGTGTGGACGCAAGGCGCGTTTTCGTATGTTTGATATTTCCGCGCCCGCACCCGCACCCGCGCTAGGCCCGCAGCGTGGACAACCACTATGGGTTTTTTTTTATGGTATAGGGGGCAAACGAGCAGGTGATTAGTGACTACCGCCGCCCATAGACATCCGCAAAACTAGGTGTATTGCTGAGGCGTTGCCGGTCTTTAAGGAAGAGGAATGCTCTTTTCTTGAAGATCCCTAAGTCGTATCGGATCGGAAATACCGGGGAAGGCAGCTGGTTCCATAGTACTGTTGTACGCGGTAAAAAGTGGCGTTTATACCGCACAGTACTACATTTAGGAATATCGAGATGGTGGGCATGGAACTTTGAGTTCTGTCGCGATGTCCTATGATGGAACTCAGCTGCTAGTATTAAGCCGAACAAT
>LUGF01024134.1:184522-200209 GCA_001625245.1 Calycopis cecrops
ATAGTGTGGCTTGTGCGGTCGGTCAGCCTAATGACAGTCATTGCGTATGTATAATGTTGGCTGTACGGATGGGACAATATAGTACTTTTCAGATACATGCATTTAGCACATCAAAGCGCTGCTTACATCTCACTTAAAATTACAATTAAAAAAATAACACAAAAAGAAGAGAATAAAAAATATTTGTATGTCAATCTCTTATATTTTAATTCGTATTTGGATAGCCGCTAGGTTTAACGTTTAAATAGAAGATTGTAGTGGATACTCTAACTGTCGGTATCCTCTACAATCTTCTATTCACATCCTATTTAGATAACTATCGTCATATCTCGTGTTCATCTCGGGGCTAGTCATATAATGCAGGTGCTTCCTGGTATTATTAGGATAGTTTACTATTATGATAACTATTCAATTTCCTAGGAAATAAAATTGGAATAAATTCTTTTATAATTTCATAGAGTTCTTAGGTAAGTACATACGATTTTCGTTGAGTCTAAATGTATTTTCGGGTACTAAACTGGTATATAAATACATACAAAATGGTAAAAAATGTACAAATACTTAAGATAAATTTACAAATTCTAATCTCATACAATTGCATTTAAAATTCTTATGGAAACACATCGTGTAACTTTCTAAATAAATATTATTTGGGTAAAGTATGTAGAAATTAACGAAATGAGAATATTAAAGTGTGTGTAAATTGTACAAAGGTTGTGTCATGACTCTTCGTAATGCACGCCCATTTGTATAAAGGGAGTAGGTAATATGAAGTATGCAAGGCAAATATATTACGATTAAATGTATAATTGTTTGAGTCATTGTGCTATAATTATTATTTCTAGTTTGTAAATCTATCACTATTATCTCAGAGTCACTCAGATCACTCAGAGTCCAATGCTATGCATGGCTAAATCGCGCAGAGTAGTAAAATATTATAGCACTCTCTGTCTCACCCCGATTTATTGCCCTTACTATGAGTTCTCACATTTTCAAACGCTATATATATATATATTTTCAACGCTTGAATAAAAAAAATAGTTATTTTAATAAATTAATATTATACATAGGTTCTGTTTTTGATATAGATCTCAAAACTTTCTTTTCGATGACGACTAAAATTTCACGCTGCATCAATTGATTGATTGATTGCAAGCATCTTGTATCGTTCCGCCCTTTCACTACCTCTCCGCTCTCGGTATGCCACACAATAGTGCGCATATTTCACACAACGTGTTATTATATTATACTTTGTTGTTAGGATTAATTATGTCGCTTACAATATCAATATCTGTCACCGGTCAGAATCATATTACTTGATGACGGGATATATTTTAGCCTCCAATTATTCTACGAAACCTAATTTGTTTTTCTATTGAGGTCTATATGAAGCAATAATATGAGTAGTCCTAAGTTTAATTTTAAGCTCTCCGTGTAGCAGTTCTCAAATTTCTGTAGGTACTTTTTCGACGTCAAAGTTAAGTATATTAGATAAACGTCCGGGCGTAGCTTAATATTCCTCCTCTGCCTCTAGTTTCTCTTGATGTTATAGGTATAGGAATTATAGCCTTTTATTCCATATATTGGTGGATCGTCTTTATATTTTTTTCTATTAATATTATTATAAATTTTTGATTTATCTGCTTTCTTTTAATAAAACTATAAATTTCTTAAATTGCTTATGCAGTGATCGGATATTTAGGAGAAAAAAATGAATATAAGTTTTATTTTGTGTAAAGTCTTTGTTAGCACCAATGTATCATTTTATTTTTCAAATTTAACATTGTTCGTTATTTTTTGTTGTTTTTAGATTTTAGATCGCAAGATTTGTTATCGTAATGCAGGAAGGATTTTCTCGTCCTTCCCGCATTGCATCTAACCTCGTTAGGATTCAAATTCAATTTAGGGCCAAAGCACACACGCTACTTTTAGAGATTTAGCGAATATCGTTGCTAATATTAGTGTACTGGTCAAAAGAACCACTCGTCTGGGTAGCCAAACACTTTGGCTGTACTTAAAAATAAAAAAGAGTGTAGCAATCATGTTATTTGTCTCTTATAATATAACAATGATGATATCTATTAAATGTCAACATAAAATTTAATATATTATTTATGTTATATTTATCATTTGATCATCATTTCAATTCCAATTTGGATCTTTCAAATAATTGATTTGACGAAAAATGGTGTTTGTAACCTTTATGTCATTTTAAATACATTTCAATAGACACCCCACACATACAGGATAGATGATTTTTTTATAGGATTTAGTTATATGTAGGTATATAGTGCTCTTAAATTTTTTTTTATATTTTTTTTTGGTAAATATTCGAATAGCGGTTCTTAGAATACATCAACCTACAAAGTTTCAACACATAGGCCTAATAGTTTCAGAAGAAAATGACCGTGACATACGGACGGACAGAGAGACACGTGACGAGTCTATAAAGTTTAGAAGTTAAACTAAAAAAAAATTAAAATGATATACGTAGCACTGGAAAGTAAATATAATCAAATAACTTTCTATTTAAAAATGTTTTGTTTTTGCTTTCAATAATCTTAGTAGTAGATTGTAAAATTGCAGATAATTAATTATTATTTTGGTTTTTTATGTAATCAAACACTCTTTTAGCGTCAAACGTTCAGATTTTGTTGAGATAAGATTCTGCCATTGTTCTTTACTTTTCATCTCGAAAAAAAAATCCTTTTGGCGTAAATAAAATTTTGTATGCTTTTGGCGTAAATGTGTACATAGCCAGTACCTATAACAATATAGCTATAACGACAGCAAGACATGTTCGTGTTAGTACTTTAATCTACCTTCCCACCGATGAAATCGAAGGACAAAATATGTCACGATACTTACAGAGTAGTGGTACAGGTTAAATAACATATCCATAAAGAGATAAGCTGTCAGACCTGACGACGCAATTAAAATTTTTAAAAATTTGGTGCATAAAAGTGATTTCACGGACCAAAAACAAAAAGCGATGGATTTGTCTCCAAGGCGTAATATCCTTTTCATTTCAACATTTTCCGAACTAATTAAATGATTCGAGTTGGCTTTTCATTACAGGAGCTTAATTTATGTCCGTTAAGTTCGTCGACCGCTTGTTTTGCGGTAACGCTGCTTCTGTATACCGTTTAATTGTGTAATACAATTAAACGGTATACATACAGAATACTTGAAGTAACACAAATACTTGAAATCATGGGATGAGCTCTTTGTGTTCGAATATTAAAACGATAGGCGGACAGATGAAATACATATTGGAATCGGACTGAACTCTTTCTAGCAATTAGCATTTTTTTTTATATAGATCTTAAAAGGAAAAACGGAGCAATTATAGAGTCTCTTTGTTGCTAGTCCGTCCGTTACGATCTTTTCATTAGGAAAGTCTAGAAGATTGATTGGCTTACTTAAGTTTATAAGCCCAAGCTTGTGCTTTAAGCACAAAGAAATTCATGTTTCTATGTCAATGAAATAAAAAATACAGCCAATCATCTCTGCGGAAATTAAACGGAATGTATTATGACACTGTACAACTCTGTTACATACACATGCCAAGTGGAAGTAGAACAAGTCTGACAGATCAGGGTTGACAGCTGATGCCTAAGTTAGTGCATCTTTACTGGTAATCCGCAGCTCCTAAACGTACGGTGATACATGCTTGTAGCTGTCACTAAGACATGGTCATGATGTCAGACATCCCTCTCTCTCTTGTCATCTGTACCTAACCATAGACATCATCTATGGTATGAATACTCAGTGTACGGTCTATGACTAAACATAGACAACCAATATACTAAACAAACTCATTCTGATTTAGAATCATAAAATGTTGTAAATCCTTTTTCTATAGCATACGAGATATTATTTCTCGTGATGGTAAGTCTCTTGTCCTCTTAATATTAAATATACTTAAGGCCGATTTTTCAATCCTCAGATAAAAGATAACCCTGGGAATAAACTATCTATGTTTCATTTTTTATTTCGTGTTTAAGTGCGATGGGTATATTTTTTTCCTAGGGTTATTTTTTATCTGACGATTAAAAAACCGGCATTTAGAATTATTTTAGCCAAGTAATACTCTAGTAATAAACTGACATCTGTCAAATTATACATACTTTTTATGCGTTTTTTATTATGGAATTTGACAGATGTCAGTTTATTACTAGGTTATTACTTGGATAAAGTTATTCTATGTATATCTGCAAGACACGTTACACTTAGGTATAATAATACAAATAAAGGTATACATCCGAAAATTTATATATCGTAATTATATAATAATGATACTATACTAATTTAACCAACCACTACAATTACCCATTGCAAAGCTTTATATGTAGTTAATTTGACGAAGATGTAATTTTGTCAACCGTAAGTTGTCCTGTTATCTTTTGTCAAGAAGGAACTTTCAGTGTGGGAATGCGGCTTTTTACAGCAGTTAAAATAGAGTACAATCGATTAATGCTAATAAAGTTGTCAGTTGAGTTTCTAAATGAAATACTTCAAACTACTGTTTATGTGACTCAATATTGAAATCATAAACTATTCAAAGTAGTCCACGATTAGCATAATATTCAGACCCATTGTAATCTTAGCAGACGGGAACACGAGTAGTTCAAACGCAATTCTGATTGGATGGAAACTGAATATTTAGCATAATAGATGGGATATCTCTGAAATCAATGTATACCATTCCACAGATTTAGCGCGTTGAAACGTTAACTGTTATGGAATTAGACGCTTTTAATGTACTTATATGCGGCCACATGAACAAGTTTAATATACGCTGCGGTATAAGTTGAATTATTTTGTGGACATTATGAAAGTTCCATTATATTTACTCGACTGCGGCAAGATCCAATAGAATTATCCTGAATGTGTATATTTTGTGGTGGTAACCAAAGTTCAAAACCGCATTTTTATTTTCTTTTATCACTCTGATTAATATAATCACTTGAAATTGAATAAAATGTGAAAAACATATTCAAGGATATGTGAAAATATAAAAAACACACATTTTTCAGTTCATTTTAAAAGTACACAAGTGAAAATTGATCACATCAGAAAATAATTTAGATGCGGTACAATGTCATGTCTATTATATGAAAATAAAACTTAATCGGATTATCAGTTTAAATGCCACGGTACCATAGACAAACACACGAACACACACATGAAGGCACGCACATAATATATACATATTAATGTTGTTTCCCATGGGTTCGATAGCTTCACTCAAAGAATGTTGATTAAGAATTCTCAGGTGAAATTACTCGGAAAATTAAGAGTTGATTTCAAGTAAACGTAAATTCGGTTGAGACATGTTCGGTGCTCGAGTCATTACAGTGGTGCTAAATCAACTATCGATATATGTATATATATATATACACACAACGTCGCGGTCGGTCCGATTACAGCATCAGAGCTCGAAAACGATCAAGTGTGAGACAGGGAGACATAATGTATCCGAAACTGTTCACTGTTGTATTGGAAATGTCTTCTGGACTGGAAAAGATGCGGTACCAACATTATTGGCATCACTCACCTTCGATTCGCTGACGATATTTTGGTCATGGCAGGAATCGCTGGAAGACATAAACCAGATGCTCGGAGATCTCAATAGGATTTTCCAACAGGTGAGTCTCAAAATGAACTTGGACTAGACAATTTATGAGACACCCACACTAGTTAATGTGGGGAACTTATTTCTTGAAGTTGTGGATCAGTACGTGTAGGACGAAGTGTCGTTAGGTAAATCCAACTTTAAGAAATAGATCAATCGTCGAAAAAGGTAAACTCAATGCAGGGTGGATACCTACAGGGCCATACATTTCCCTTTAAGAAGGATAAACATCCTTTTCATTTTTATGTCTTGCTAGCTCTATAACCAGAATGAAAAATGTGACTGTATAAAAAGAACTAAAAATTGTCACTAACATGAAAGGCGCACAGGATAGTTTGGTGAAATAAGATTTAAAAAAAAACCGGCCAAGTGCGAGTCGGACTCGCACACCGAGGGTTTCGTACCAACGAAAGGTCTCTGCGACATTTTTTACCAGAAAATAAAATAACTTGGTTTTTCATAGTGTTTGTATGAGCGACAAAGTTGTATTTGCGTTTTTTGAATGTGTTATTTCTCAAAAACTAATAATGATATCTCGCTCAAACCAATTTTCAGTGATAGTTTTCATTGAGATTTACAGCATATATATTTTTTACATTTCTCACTCTTAGTCTAGTCAACATCTTGAAAAACGTGAAAAATAGTGATAAAGGTCCTAAAAATATGAGCGATGGCTCATCCGATCCGGAATGACAATTAGAAAAAGGTACTTTGAGGATTTTACAGCATGCAAAAAATTGCAATTGTTATTAACAAATTAAGACGAAAAAAAAAGGCATTTCGTTTTTTGCTTATAACTCGAGAAATATTAATAGTTAAGGAATTTAAAAAAAAAGGTTCTTAAAGAGGAGGAAATTTCCAATGAAAAAGTCCTAACTCCCGGAACTCTATCTCCATTATTAATAATTTTAATTCAACACTGAAAATAGGGCTCCGCGCGCCTGTTACGGCCATAGCGCATCGCCGCTAAAGACAGCACACCGCAATAAATAATTTTTTTTATGCATTATATATAAATTTAAAAATCTGAAAAAATTATGCTGTCTTGTTAACACTTTAAGCAATAAGGTCCCGTTGGAATTAAACTTTGATCGTCATTTTTCTAAAAGTTATGCAATTGTTAATTAACTAATTTTTTGGCTATCCCCATTTGCATAAATGACGGTCTAAAAGTTTAAATAATAGCCCTATAAAATTTTATTCTTCGTGAATCCTTTTTTATACATGCGCTTAAGAAGATCACGTGATAAAAGTTAAAAAAAAATCATTATTTTGTTTATAATAATTTTTTAAACTTACAAATTTATGATTTATTATAAAAATGATGTTGAAAAAATTTTTTTTAACAATTTTCAAGTCATTGCCGATTTTATATAGAGTGATGGCATAAAACAACCCGAAGTAAAATTTTTTAACACTAATTGTTTATAAATTTTTTATAAACAAATAGACTAATTAACAAAAAAATAAATTTTTTTTCCCCATTACATTGTCATCGGTAAATAATGATTTTTAAAAAAAAAAATTTTCTTAAAAACAATTTCTAATTGTTTATAATCGTTTTTTTTATTTTCACATTATTTAAATAATTAGTTAAGAAAATATTTTTTTTTTTTAAATCATAATTGACATTTCTCCTTAAGATGCTGAAAAAAAAATTTGTTTTGTTAAAATTTTCTTTGTTTATTATATGTATAAACAATTTGTTATAAACAAATTGTCCTTTATCACTATTTTTCACGTTTTTCAAGATGTTGACTAGACTATCTCTGGCACTGGGGGGGAGGCATTCATTTTTCCACTTTGGAAGCGTCTATCTTTCAAACGATTAATTTTGACGAAAAATGGTTTTAGTAAGCTTAATGTCATTTTTACAGACATATTCACAGACATCCCTAACATACAGGTTGGATGAAAAAAAAATTTTAGATTCAGTTCTATGTATGGAGTGCCCCCCTTTATTTCTAAATTTATTTATTTTTATACAATTTCTTCTTCAATTATAATAGCGGTTCACAGAATACATCAACCTACAAAGTTTCAACTACGTCGGCCCAATAGTTTCGGAAAAAAATGCCTGTGACATACGGACGGACAGACGGACGGACGTACAGACATGACGAATCTATAAGGGTTCCGTTTTTTGCTATTTTGGCTACGGAATCTTAAAAAATGACAGCTTTATCAAATTAAAAGATTCCTCCGCGTAAAATTGGTGATACAGACCAACTTAAAATACTTGATGTGAATAGATGACAGAGAAGACTCTTCTAATGTATTGATGGTTGTAGTTGAGTGTAACGCTTCGGGGTTATACAAACTGGGTGACCAGAAAGGCACTATAAACCCTTTACAAGGAATCAATTCATAGTGTGCGAAATTAAATTATTATACATTGAGTGGCTCTGTATATATACTCTCCAACCGGAATAGGCTACTTTTAGTAGGTAGCTACTATTACTATTATTGTAATAGCCACCTCGGTTTGGTTGAATCTAGACCTGGTATTAGCCACTCGGGTTTGACTAGATCCCGTTCTAGCCAAAAAGATATCAGCTAGAACTAACTTAGTTTTATCCGAAAACAATCGCCTAATTCTAGCTTCTTTAAATGCAGTTTAGACAAATCAACTATATGTACTTAGTTCTGACCAGCTAAAATAACTAGACGTAGCACTTCGAGTAAAGAGACCGCTTGTAGCACGATATGATGATTTTATATAGATTTTTAGATTGATGATCTTTGCGCTGTATGTAATATTAATAATAATGTACACGTTGATGGAATGTCGCTTTTTTAATGGAAATTCATATTATACTTTGATTAAATAATATACTTTTTTATACTCATGGGGTATATAGTTATATCTATATATCATGATGAGTTATCGAAACCGGTCGTATTAAGGTGATTGGAATAAATAAATAGTAGAAATAGTATAAGTAGTATATTATTTATTCAAAATATAACTTATTAAGGAACGTTTAGCGGATCCGAATTTAGCGTATGTAAATAGACAAAGTTGGTAAGTACTTAGACAAAATTTGTAATATTATTGTAAGATCCACACACATTATAACAAATAAACAGTGCCTAACATAAGTGTTGAAATTACTCGTAATATTGTAGCCTATAAAATGGCATCATTTACATTTCAACGCTTGCAAACGCCTAAGGCCAAGTAAAAGGAAACGATCTGCAAAATTAAACTCTAAAACGACTTTGAATGAGTTGTAAAAGGATATTGAGTTTTGTTATTGCATTGTTATTGCCTAGAGACGTAAGTAGCTGAATAATGACAATAGATTTACTTTAAGTCCATAACATACTCCTGTATAGTTTTCTGAATTATCTCCGGTCGTGTCGTATTGCCGTCCCTTTGAAATAGGAGAATGAGGGGCAGTAGGAAACATAGGGAGTGAACTTGTGTCTACGCAAACACTTACTTATACACTATAATAATATGTTCTGCACATATTACTTACACAAGACTTTTGTAGAGGTGGGCTGCCGTAGCCGAAATCCCGTTATTCAAAGCTTAAAAGAATCATAACAATGAACAATATTCGTGTAAATATAAGAGAACTATAAGACATAATTACTATTTTAATAAACGTGTGATACCCTGCTTCTGATATTAAGTCCGGGTGTGATGACCATGGTAGTATCGTAAATAGTAAAAACATTAAGGAAGTAGTAAATAACCAATTAAAGAAAAATAAACAGTAGAATGTAAACATCGGACTCAGTTAATTTACGATTCCTGCTAAGTTCTCAGAAGTATTATGTTGATTTACGATTAGCTTTGATTCATCACATATTTGTAAGATGAAAATATAGAGTCATGCATTTTCACATTTTTTAAGATATGTTATGGGGACGTAGACAAATTAGGCACTGTCATAGCCGGAATGATAGATGAGTTAATTTGAAGATTACACACATACAAACACACACAATAGCGGTGACTGGTGACACGCACAATAACTAGTAACTACATAAATTTTTTTTAATCTGTGATTTTTATTTCTTTATTTATTTATGACATGCCTGAGCAGACATTACAGTCTCCCAATTCATCTCCCAGGCTAAAAAAACACTATTAATTTTCACAAGAAAACACAAAAACAAACAGTTAATATTACAAGATACAACATACAAACAGAAACAAATAAGAATTTAAATATAACAATAATCTTCCCTAATGAGGTAAATACTTATTTTCAAATATTGGTTTTATTAATTTTATAAATTGGAGCGATGGTGTATGGAATATGTCCAGTTCAGTATGTGTACATGTTAAGTCATTAAGCAAGCGTAGTGCACGAGCCAGTGGCGCCTGTCCTGCGCCTGCCGTTCGGAAAAAGGGTAAAGCGAACAGCTTACGACGACGAGCATTTACGTAATTGTCCGGTACATGAAAACATATATATTATAATACAGTACAGTTATATTCTCTGCCTTGTATCAAACTAACTACATAAAAAACAAGCGCAATGTCGCGCCTAACTTCTAACATATCGTAACCTACCATCCCCAGAAGGAAAAGACTTGGATATATGGTAGGATAGCCAGCCGCATTTCCATACCATTTCCTGTATAACCAGCGAATAAACTGTTTTTGAATCATCTCTAGCATGTCAACGTACTTTTTTTCAAATGGGTTCCAGACAATACTGTTGAATTCTAGCTTACTCCTTACAAATGCGTTATAGAGAAGCTTGATGACTGAAATAGAATTGAGATACTGTGCGTGACGAAGCACAAATCCTAAATTTCTATAAGCATTTGTAAAAATGCCTTATATGTGCGCACGGAAAATTAAGTCTTGTGACGTCATGACAGTACCTAAATCCCTAACTGTGTCTACACGTGCTATCCTGTGTCGTCCAAATTGGTAATTAATTAATACTGGTTTACTTTTGCGAGTAAAAGTAACAACTGCACATTTTTCATCGTTAAAACACAATTTATTTAGGGTACTCCATTGCAGTGCATTATCGACAGCAGTTTGGAGGATCTGACAGTCAGAAGGACATTTTATCTTATAAAAGACTTAAATCATCAGCGAAAAGTAAACAATTAGAGCCGGTTATTGAAGTTGGCAAATCATTGATAAATATCAAAAATTCCAAAGGACCCAAATTACTACCTTGACTTACGCCAGAATAAGTATGGTAGGGCTCCGAGCGGTGTCCCTCGTATTGCACATACTGTCTCCGGACTCTTAGGTAACTGGCAAAGAACTTTAGTAAAAACGGAGTAAAGCCAACTGATGCGAACTTACCGAGGAGTACATCGTTATCTACTGAGTCAAACGCCTTTCTGAAGTCAAAGTAAGCCGCGTCGACCTGCGTCCCGTCATCCACTGCTACTGTTACATACGTCCAGAAGGCTACCAGATTAGTACCTGTGGAACGGCCCGCCCGAAAACCATGTTGAGCCTCAGAAAATTGACATTCAAATTGTTTTATTAAGCGAGATTCCAATATGGATTCAAATAGCTTGAAAAAACTGATGAAACCGCTATTGGTCTATAATCGTGTATTTCTGAACTCGATTGTTTTTTAGGAACCGGGACTACACGAGAAATTTTCCAAATGTTAGAATAGAATGTGTTCTCATAACAAACATCAAAAATGGGATACAATGGTGCCAGAAAGACGCTCTTACAGTCTTTAATAATATAAGGTGGGATACCATCAGGGTCTGCAGAACGCTTGGCCATAAGTCTGTTTAACGCTTCCCTCACATCATCACGACGTATGGACTCAATGTGTGTACGATCGCTACGACCGTCACACATCCTGAGTGCATCGTCGACACTAAGTTGCGGCGGTGTCGGCGCGTAAACAGATCTGAAGTATGCTACGAATAAATTGGCACGTTTTTCTGGTGGAACCCATTCCCCATTTTTCACTACATTTTTTCTTATGGTAGTTCGTTTTCTTTTCACGGAATCCCAGAAAACTTTCGGCTCTCTCTTTATATTGAGCTCCATATTGTATTTGAAACGCTCAAAATCGTTATTTATGTTTACTTTGACTAAAGACTTATACTCAGAGAATAATTCGCGGAACTGCTGATTATTAGTTTTTTTAAATAATTTATAATAATTGACTTTTAATCTTATATAATTTTTAGTGGTTTTAGAGTACCACCCAGGATAGTTATAACTATGTACTTTTGTCGATTGTTGTTTGAAAGGAACGCAGTCATATAAGCATGATTCTAAAATAAAATAAAAAGATTCAATTAATGTTCCGTTATAGCGCAAGTGACAAACTGTACATAAAAAAAAAGTATTTTAAGCAATCGGTATTTTTGTTTCCAATTATACGATATTGTTGGCAAAAATAATACAAAGGGACTTACATTTATACCAATTAACGGTCCCCAAACGGTTATGAGAATGTCCATTAGCCCCAATATTTTCACCTTTGCTTCTGAAGCAAGAATATATACATTTTTTGGCTTTTAATTATTTACTAGTACTTAGTACCGAGGTCAATAATGTCCCAGGGTGATGTAAAGATAAGAAGACTGAATTTAAGTGTTCAGCTTAAAATATGAACCCTTTACTTTTGGTAGTATAATAATACCTTTGGTTTTGGTTCATGTCAAAGTGGCAAATCGAAAACCAATTTTGAAGAATTAGCGCCTTTGCTTTAGAATTAATTCGATACGACTGGGCAGATACGGGTTTCCGTCACAAATTGATAGTAATTATGCTATCGCGTTTCTCTACGATCTTCGAGTTTCCATCGGTTTATTGCAGGAATACTGTGAACCCAGTCAGAACATTTGTTTCTATGCAGGTGTTTACGGGCAACAAGGGATTCAGGCTGCTCTGACATCTTCATAGTTTCCTAATTTAACACTATTCTTTACACAGTATACGATTTGATACATTCAACTATAAAAAATCTGCTGTCAGATGTATTGACTTTTTTGATATTTTTTTTTGTTTCTGCCTTGGTTGGCAATTTGGTAGCCCTCGCTACCAAATTGTAGAACATTTTTCGTCGTTTTAAATCAAAACATCCATTACTTCACCAGAAGTAAGCAGAAAAGTCTGACGTTTTGCCATTAGGCGCCAAAAATGCGTGGTTGTGCTCTCGCAATAGCGGCGCCTGAGCACTGAGGCCGCGCTCAAATTGAATCGTCCGTCCCGCCTACCCCCCGCTCCGCATATCGATAAATTATAATATATGTAAGTGTAGCTGAAAAAAAACCACTATGATATGGACTATGGTTAAACGCTAATAACGCTCTGAGCACGAGATTTTTATTCAAACGATATGAAAGTGAGTGACGGACTAAATGCGTGATCCACGTCCACAACTTCATAGTACCGAGCCCAGTTCGTCGATTGCTGTTAAAGTGTTAATAGTATAACGAGACAAACAAGTAATGGGAGTCATTTTGTGAATAACACCCGTTAATATCCGTAAATGCGAATATGTGATTTTCATATATCACATTCACATCGGTTCAAAAAGCAATTTTTTAAATTCTATTTTGAATAAAAACATTTTGATTTTAATTTTGACTCAGAATATTTTCAAAAACCACACTAAACGCCACAGAATTGCCTTCACTTTCGATAACCTTTCGTATGAGCGAGAGGTACCCCTCCTTTTAGGCATGCAATAAATAGTTCAGCTGCAATGTAGCATAGCATGACACTAGCTTTAAATGAAATAAAATGTAACATGTATGATAACATTTATTAAATAAAGTCACATCTTCATGTGTAACATGTGATTTATATATGTCGGCAAGCAAAGAGCTGTTCCTCTATTACCGTAAAATGAGCGCTGAGTGCAATTGAAAATTGCGACATTTGAATGACATTTCCAAGTATTTGTTACGTTCTAGCACCAGATTTGCGTTTGTTTAATAATAATAATATCTGTGGACTTCTACCACTACGTCAGTCTCGCCCCGTGGTAAGTACTGTAAGGACTTGTGTTAAGAGTACTAGACAACAGAAATACATTTTTATAAATTTAAGATGTTTATTTTTGAAATAATATTATAATATATATATTAACATCCATGACCTAGGCGAGATTCGAACCCGATCTCGACCCTAGGTGTAACATGCTCCGCACTTCTAAGCTATGTACCACTGTGCCATACATTGGGACTATCAATTTGAGAGACAGTATACACACAAGAATAATAAAACTATCTATATCTGTGTCTTACATTTCAAACGACCAAAGTGTATCAAATACCCAAGATTTTATAACACCTATAATGTTACGTCTATGTTGTTCCATGATTTTCGGAATAAATTCCCGAGTGAAATTGTAGTAACGCCAAAATTACTTGTACGTGCATGTACACTGTACAGTGTGTTGAATATTTTAAAGTACGAACGAGAAATCAGAATAATTTAGTGACTAGCGACGCCATCAGCATGTGGATCTCCACATTTTCAATAGATTCCCTCCAATGGGCTATAAAAATAATATAAGTGATCTTATTTTGTCATTTTGCACAAGTTTGCTTAGCGTGTTTGATGTAACTTTAGTAGATATTGTTTTTTGTAACAAGCTTAGCAAGCAAGCAAACAAAGCTTCACTCACGTGCCTCTGTCCTAATGGGTCATGGCGTGATAGTATATATAACTAACTGAAGTGAAAGAACTGGATTTTGTCTTTTATTAGGCTATCGGGACTATAATATTAGTTTATGTCAATAAGAATCTGTAGTACTTTATAATCTAATGATAATATCATGTACAATCATTTTAAAGTTTCATACCTTATATGTCACTAATTTGAAGTCAATTATTGAATAAAATATTTGCACAGTATCGTTGTTTCATTGCGTCAGGCCGCCATTTCAGACATTTTAGAAATAAAGAATGTTTATTTAAATTATACGATATTGGATACTTAGTCACATCACACATGTACCTGCAGAGTGGCAGAAACAGGTTTTAAGTAAATTAAATAAATAAAATTACCTGACTGACTTGTATTTATTTCAACGCACATTCCAAACTACTGTATCTAGAAATAAGTGAGCACTTAGAAAGGAATTGTAGTAATTCAACGCCTAGGGGGTTAAGTTAATATAAATTTTGTCAGTTCAGCACTTAGAAGTATAAAAATAGATATTAAGTTCTTGATTAAAATACAAATTTATCTGTGTAGGAATGTGTAGAACAAAAATTTCTTCCTGATGAGGTAGTACAGTATGAATTTTAAAAATAAAGAATTTTAACTTGAAAATTACGATTGATTGGGTTTCGTATTGAAATATTGTCATTTCTAGATTTAACAGTTTAAAAATTGGTATGCAGGGTCATTATTAGTTGATATTATAAAAAGGAAAGTAAATTTTGTCGATTGATAGGCACTAAGATGTGAGCTGATTATTTTAACCATTCTTTCACTAATTGAAATCTACATTACTAGTAAGTAACATGGGCTTTATTTTAATACGACTATTTTTATTCTTGACGCCAAACGAAGTGGGAAATTGTGCGCTAGTTCCATATTAATCGCCTTTGGGTTATTTTAGTATACTTGTTGTTTTGTCGTCAAATTATCTGACTTGTCTTTTGTGCTTGTCTTGTTTGTTGTCTTGTGTTTGGGTCAAATATTGGAAAGCTAAATTATACTACGATTACATGCAAATAAGAATCAATTTATCTCAATAAAGAACGCTCATCGTCTGGCGTAATATGCTAAAGACAAATCTAGGGTGCTGTCAAACCTAATATCACGCTGTCTGTCTTCGGCAAATTATGCTCAGTGGAAGGGGGATTCTTGAATTTTAATATAATTTGTCGTATGCCCTACGAACATAGGGCGATGACCTCTTATTGTATTCTTGTCTGTTTTTGTCATTGTCATGTCATTTTGTCAATCTTTTTTTTATGATTCTTTAGTTAATATTGAGACTGGATTTTTTTTTTTTTGGTAGTAATTACGCTAAGGACTGAAGGTCAGTGCAGCTTCATCGATATGAGAGGTGAACTCACCTGGAGCGTCGAACCTCTGTACTTGTGGTCGATAGGGGGACAGACC
>LUGF01024134.1:219741-230978 GCA_001625245.1 Calycopis cecrops
CTGTCACTAGCTAAATCACTAACGTAATGTCAAACGTCCCTCTCTCTCTTGTCATCTTTACCTAACGATAGAGATTATCAATGATGTGAATATTTAATACATAGTCTGACTAAACATAGACAACACATTTATCAAACAAAAGTAAAATTAAATTAACTCGGTTATTGTAATATTTCTTAAAGTATTACATACAAAACTGTCCGTTATAGTAGCTTAATTAGTTCATACGTCACACCGGCTAAGCCCCAGTCTTTGCCTCTATAATGGGATGGTCCCGGATCTGCAAGCAACCTTTGGTAGCAAAAGGTAGACTTCTCCTCATCGGGATCTTTCCGGCTGAATTTCAGTCCCGACTAAGCCATGGGAACCGTGCAATATGGTCGGGTTCCTATCCTGACCCCTCAGTACTTGTTTTGAGCAAAATTGGACCCGTCACTTGTCCCTATCCATGCCGCCATCTGCTGATTCAGAAGGACGGATGGAGGCCTTCTGATGCCACCTATGCATACCAATTGGAACTCACGAATTATCAAAGTCCACACCACCGTAGCTGCTCTTAGTCTGGTCTCTCCCCTCAAGCCTGTCCGGTAACCATGTCCAAGGTAAGCCAGTTTTTGGTAACGCAGGGAAATATCTTTACATACACTACCCAGGAGCCCAGGTGGCTCAACCAGGTACAGTGTCGGGCTCGGAAATTGCTCCTACCGACTAAACCCCTGCCCCCGTGATCCTCCAATTATTATAGCGGCTGACCTCGATGAAAAGGCCAGACTTCTCCTCCGTCTCTCTCTCCGTCTCCACTGTCAGGTTGCCTTTGAACATTCCCTTACTACAACGCTGGAACATTTTACATTGATTATCGCTTTAGGTTATACGTATTTAGTTTTGCGATTTGGATTAGTTTTCTTGGTTTAGTTTACTAATTTTTGCAATCAAAATTGCTATCAAGTGTGACACAAATGGAAGATTTTTGTAAATTACAGTCGTTCAGAAGTGATTGCAAAAGTGCATGCCCAAAATTTACAAAATAATATAAGCGAAAATCTATATCTATGCGAAAAGCAATTATTTTACTTAAAACTCTATTGTTAACAAAAAAATTCATACATTTTGAGCAAAGTAGAAGGAGAAACAATATAGTATTTAATTTTGTGAGTAGTTATAGTTATGGACACAGAACAGAGCAACTTCATATACCGTAGAATTTTTAAATTCATTTGATCTGTCAGATGTACCGTCAAACAAACTTTAATTAAAATTATTCGTGTTTTTAATTTAGAAGTCTCGAGATTAAAGAATGAAGAGAAAAAGAAATGGGACGATGTCTCGCGTCACACAACTTGGACGGAAGATAATTAGCGCCACAATCTTTAACAGCGTAGGAAAGGTTTAAAATGTAATGAAACCCACGAATCCCGACAATTCTCACAGATCTTCCATTCCAATTTAAGAGGCTACAATTTTCCATAAACCTTAGGTTCTTTATAACCCTTCTTTATAACCTATAAAATAATATAATATAAAATATTAATAAATCACAAAAGCAAATTTTAAAGATGAACTTAGATAACCACGCTTCTTCCATAGTCAATCGTATGTACGCTTACATATTGCGTACAATGCTCAGAAACTTTTTATTTTTAGTATATCCGTAATTATAATCTATTTATAATATCGTCAATAGTAATGCATTAATGTAGCGTTCAGCTGCGAGATTTCTTCTACATTATTTTCTGAGTTCTGTATTAAAAAATTACAATTATCTTACCCGTTAATCAGCGGGCAAAAGCTCGTCTATACCTTTATATAGAATGCAAAACTAATTGATTTATAATATATCAACGCACAGCCGAAACCACTATTTATATAGGTCCGTTGGACGTAGTTTGTGTCAAACTTGTTTGTCATGTTGGTTTCCAACAGAGAAATAACAAGCTATTGGACAAGTTTCTCAATCGTAGAAACAGTTCCTCTAGTAATTGTAAATCAGGAGTTGAATATTGGAAATATCTGGTCTGCTTCAAACTTTGTGGGATAGTTACATTACTTTACTCAGAATGCATTATTACGATTTTAATTTATTGAGTATGCAGAATTAATTTAAGATGTCGAAAGATTTAGTATTTTAGTTACAATAAGATTTAGAATCATGAAGTTTCTACCTCTAGTCACGGGAATTATAATCTAAAATAAAAATGATGTTTTTGTTCAATAAACATAGGTTTCTGATGAAAACACGAATACTGAAAAATCCTCTTTAATTGTTTTTTTATCATTTTACTACGATGTATATCTTGTTAGTTACATAAGAGTTTTATAATATCACTTATGTGTTGAGAGAGGATATAATATTGTTAAAAATTATATTTATATGGTACATGTAACATTTTCCATTTAATTATTTAATTATTCCAGTTTCTTTTCAATATTTTACACATTTGTACATAGCATTTTTGTTTCTTCTTTACATTATAGTATTAATATGCACTCTCCTTCAACCAAGCGCTTTCAGTCGGGCTAAACGCCCGTTGCAATATGTTTTTTTATCCCTTTATGACTTATCTGACTAAATCATACAACGATATAGAGACCTTTTTAAAATATTAAAACAGCTTTCATGCACAAATTTACTCCCACATACACACAAACACTATCATCACACAAACACACACATCTCACACTTATGACAAAACATACACATCTCACGCTCACTGTCCACACACATACCAAAAATATTTAAATATTTAATTCTTAATAGTTGTAAAAAATCTATCTTTTGTTGAAATCTTACCTAAAATTGTTTAAATTCATTTTTCTAAGTTCATTATTAATTGTACCTATTAATTTTTAATATTTAAATGATGTACCTATTAGTTATGGAAGAGTGGGATCACCTGCCACAAGTATGTTTCCATACTTACTAGGTGGATCTCTATCTCTGTATGTTTTATGTAAAATTCTGCATGTTTTAATGTAATAAAAATTATTATTATTATTATTATTACTCTCCTTCAACCAAGCGCTTTCAGTCGGGCTAAACGCCCGTTGCAATATGTTTTTTATCCCTTTATGACTTATCTGACTACTATCTGCGTCCCGCGGTTTCACCCGCGTCCCATAGGAACATTTTTTGGGGATAAAAACTATTCTATGTGTTAATCTAAATTAACTTTTTTAAGTTTTCAAACTTTCAGAATAGGTTTAATTTTTTTCTACCTATGTTCAATATTTTTTTGCCAATGGGTAACACTTTTCGATATTCTAATTAAAGTATATTAATAACTAGCTGTGCCCCGCGGTTTCACCCGCGTTAATTTCTAAGAAATCCATATAAACTTCAACACCCTATTTCACCCCCTTAAGGGTTGAATTTCTAAAAATCCTTTTATAGCGAATGCCTACGTCGTAACATCTACCAGGATGTCAAATTTCAGCTTGATCCGTGCAGTGGTTTGGTCTGTGCGTTGATAGCTGGCTATGTCATGTTTGAGTTTTATATATTATATAGATTTAAAAACGCAAGCGATATGTTCTTTGACTGGGTAGTGTGATCAATCAATAAATCAGGTAGGTATTACGTAGTATTACATCAGATGTTAGCAGCATATTATACATCAGATGTTAACAGCATATTATACAATTTAAAACAGCTACAATTAACCACTAGAGGCATGCAAATATACACATTATTAGTTAGTTATAGTAATTCATTAAATATTTTATATTAAAAAATCAATTATTACATAAAATTAGATAAGAATTTAAATAATTATTAAAAATATATCGCTTTACTTATTAAATTTCGTAATGCTTTGATCGTCAAATGTTAAATAGATAATGGTAATAATGTCCCGATGTCAAAATAATTAAATCAATCAATAAATTCATTAAAGATTATAAAAACATCTTTCAATCAAATATTTCTTTAATTTTACTTTAAATGTGTGCAATATGTTTATACCTTTGATTTCATCAGGCAGCATGTTTTATATTTTCGGAGCTACTTGTTACTTGTTGCCCGGGCCGTTTCCGCAACTCGACGCTGTTGCGCCTATTTTGCGTGTGGGTGGGCCTTGTGTCTTTCTTCATGCGTCATTCCCAGTTCAGCTCCTTCAGGAAGGCCAGCAGTTTCTTGCCATTGGCGCATGCCATCTGGAGCGTTTCAGGGTGCCCTAAGTAGGACGCTCGTTGTGCTGCCACTCCCGTGCATTCCATAAGCACATGAGCAGCAGTTTCCTCCGCCTCTAGGCACGCTCTGCACAGAGGGCTGTCCGTGACACCTATAGTAAAAAGATGTTTGTTATAGTGAGCGTGTCCTGCAATGGCGCCTGTGATGAGACGTAGATCCGGCCGTTTTAGTTGTATTAGTTGTTTTGAGATGTGAAGACTGCCTTGCGGCAGCGCCTTCCTCGATTGTGTGCAGTTTTCCCTACCTGCCCAAAGGGTTTGGTGTTGTTCTGTTATGTGCATACTTATCCATTGTTTTAGCTAGTTGTATGGGAGCGGGATTAACTGTTCCGTCCCCGTTAATTCCATATTTGCTCCCCTTTTAGCTAGTTCGTCTGCAGCGTCATTACCCATGGAACCACAGTGTCCCTTAATCCACTGCACGGTGATCTTGTTGTACATACCTATATTTTCCAGGGATTGGTGACTTTCGTAAATAAGACCTGAGTTTATTGTGTGTGAGTTTAAGGCGTAGAGGACCGCCTTACTGTCCGTTAGGATCCTGATGTGATATCCTTTTAGGTCACGGTCGGCTATAGCTCTGGCCGCTAGTGTAATACCTACGCATTCAGCTTGGAAGACAGTGCTGTAGATACCTAATGAAGTGGCTTGGTGCAGGTTTAGGTCTTCAGAAAATGTACCAGCGCCCGTGCCGTATATGTTCTTTGAACTATCCGCATATATTCTCAGTACCTTGGAGTCCGAGTCTATTGCGGGTGATTCAGTAAGATGAATCCTATATTTTTTGTCGAAGACATACCTCTTCGGTATGATGTCATTTGGTGCCTCTAACATAGGGATTTTTTTGTGGTAGGAATCTAGGATCTTGGTGTGTGGTATCCTATTATCTTTCCACAGCTTTAAAGTCGTAAGTCTCGTCGCAGCAATAGCCGCTTCTCGCTGTATAAAGAGATGTAGAGGCGGTATTCCCAGCATGATCTCTATGGCAGCTGTCGGTGTTGTTCTCATGCATCCAGTGACTGCTAGGCATGCCAGTCTCTGGAAGCGTTGTAGTTTATCACTTACCGTAGTTAGGTTTGTTCGTTGCCACCAGACCACTGCGCAGTAGCTTATTATGGGTCTGATTACTGCTGTATATAGCCAAAGAGTTACCTTGGGTGAGAGGCCCCATGTTTTACCTATCATTCTTTTACATTGCCAGAATGTAAGGCAGGCTTTGTTTATCTTCGATTCTAAGTGTTGACTCCAATTTAGTTTGCTGCCAAGGATTAGGCCTAGATACTTTACCTGACTGCTAAGTTGGAGTGTTGTGTTTCCTATTTTGGGGCGTTTATACTTGTGTAACACTCGTTTATTGGTAAACATTACTAGTTCGGTTTTGGTGGGGTTTACGGTAAGGTCGAAGTCACTACACCAACGTTCAATTATGCGAAGCGCCGCCTGCGTTAATTCGCAGACGATGTTCGCATGGTTACCTGTTATTAGTATTGCCAGATCGTCGGCGTATCCCACCGTGTGGAAGTGTTTTTCGTTCAATTTAGTGATTAGGTCGTTCACGACAATATTCCAGAGTAGTGGGGATAAAACCCCTCCTTGGGGGCAGCCCCTAACTACTATTGCTTTTTTGGAACCCTTGTCGTCTATTCTAATGATTCTTTTAATGAGCATGTTGTTAATCCACTCTGTTATTACCGGTTTTACCTGGTGGTTGTTTAGAGCGGATGTTATACTTACAAAGTTTGTTTTGTCGAATGCTCCTTCGATGTCAATGAATGTCCCAAGGCAGATTGCCTGGTTTTGTAGGGCGTATTCTATTTTACTTACCACTGCATGTAGTGCAGACTCCGTCGATTTTCCGGAGCTATAGGCATGTTGGTTTTGACGTATTGGTATACTCTTGAGCGAGTTGTCTCTTAGTTCCCTGTCACATAGCCTTTCCATCGTTTTCAGCAGAAATCATGTTAGGCTAATCGGTCTGTATGATTTTGGATTTGTATAGTCGCTTTTTCCGGGTTTAGGGATAAATACGACTCTTACCTCTCTCCATTGTTTGGGAATGTAGCGGTATGCTAGACAGGATTGAAGTATCACTGTTATGGCTTTCGCTACCTTACCTCCTCCTTTTTGCAGTAGGGCTGGGAAGATTTCATCTGTCCCTGCTGACTTAAAGGGTTGAAAACTGTTTATGGCCCATTTGACCTTATCTATTGATACCATATCCTGGGCGTCTTTCCAGTCAGTGGCATTTGGTTCTGATTTATGTTCGTCGTCCCATTCGATGCTTTCGACGATATTGCATCCTGGGAAGTGTCTCTGCATTAGAAGTTCGGGGCTAAACAGAAAACACTTCTTCGCATCATTTGTGTATTAGCCGCTTAACTTCGAGTTATACTCGAAGTTTATTTTTGTATCGGGTAGAACAGCATGTCTCGTATTGACCTATGTTTTCTTTTACAAATATTCCGTATTCATAGATAAACAAAGATGTCATACTATAACGGACAGTTTTGTATGTAATACTTTAAGAAATATTACAATAACCGAGTTAATTTAATTTTACTTTTGTTTGATAAATGTGACAACACATTTATCAAACAAAAGTATGTTAGTATGTAGTATGTAAAAGTATGTTTAGTCAGACTATATATTAAATATTCACATCATTGATAATCTCTATGGTTAGGTAAAGATGACAAGAGAGAGAGGGACGTTTGACATTACGTTAGTGATTTAGCTAGTGACAGCTACAAGCATAACACCTTAGGTAGAGAGCTGCGGATAACCAGTAAAGATGCACAACTTAGGCTTCAGATGTCAACTCTGGTCTATCAGACTTGTCCTACTTCCACTTGGCATAATATGTATGTCGGCGGATAGGTGCATTTTGAGAATAACAACACGTGGCCGAAAACAATTACTATAGAAAATACGTTGCTTAATTATAAATTAATGATTGTGATAACTTAATGAGTGTTTACTTTGTGTGTTAGTATAAAAGGTCGAGTACTCGAATTCATGACACAGTTTCGTTTGAGTAATCGTAGCCATCGAGTATCGACCTTCTCAAGTGTAACAATAAATCAAGGAAAATACTTACCGTGTTTTCTTATCATTAGCTGCCATGGATAATGCACCGGATCCTGAAACTCATGGCGTCAGCAATGCTGGCGTCATGCATTACAAGCAACACTACGGATGCTCCTTCGGCATGTATATGCAACAACTTTAACGACCGGTTTTTATTATTTATTCTTATACATCTGATGGGGTTGAATAAATAGTAGAAGTTGTATAAAAATATAATTTATCTCTTTATTGTGATCACGTAATCAACTATATGCACTATACAAAGCACTAAAAATTAAGATATGCTCATTAGAGAAACGGGCGTTAGTACAAGTAGGTTTTTTAATAAAAAATGTGTAGAAAATAAATTATATTTGTTGTATAATCCGATTCGGGCTCTCTTACTACAGCGGTAAAAATAATGTAGACGGGATCTCAGGAGGATTTATGTGATTTCGCAAAAAACATCTACACCCTAATACCGCTCGTTTTGTTTGGCTTTTGAAAGGAATAGGTTGTCTTAAACTTAACGAAATTATAAACATTATATATTCGTTTGCAAGGAGTCGATATTTTAATATTATGTAATAACCGTTACATAATATTAAAATATCGACTTCTTGTATTACGATTATAGTATGACGTTAATAAATAATTACAATAATAATTTTACAAATTATGTTTTTGATGTCATCAAAACTTGTGCAAACATAAACATCCATGATCTATGAGGAATTCGAACACGCGACCCAGGGCACAACATGTTTCGCTTACCCGAGCGCCACCACTGCGCCAGGCGGTCATCATAATAATCTCATCTCTTATCTTAATAATTGTTAATACTTATAATATAACTCTAACTGTAACTCTAAGACACTAAAGCGATGAAAATAAACTAAATTATAATAAAAAATCAAACTGCCTTCAAATTAACACCGCACTAAAGAATAAAATATAAACTTTAGTTCAGAATGAATATATAAGGTTACTTACATTATTCGTTTTAAAGCAATTTACTCCAGTCGCTGATCAGAGCTGAGACGCTCCATTTTTTTTTTGTTATCAATGTATCATTTGTGTTTATGTGTAGGTATGCGTAAGTTCACAAGTAATACATTCAAGGTAGTAGTTAAGTACGAGAATAAGTTCATAAAAGTCAAGAAAAAAATATTCCGATATTTTCAAATCTAAAGTGAGTGAACTTGAGGGAGAGTAAGGGACAGTTAGTAATAGAATTAAAATTTAAAATTGTAAATATTATTCCAAGAATTACCTTTTTTTTGTTTCTGCAGGGGATTACATTTACATATGATACCTAGGAGCCCGGGTGGCCCCTGGACCTCTGTCAGACTTGACACTTAGTGTAATACCGACTAAACCCCTGTGCCTTCAACCGCTATAATTAGAGGCACACGAATCTGCAAGCAACAGGATCCCTATAGTGACAGACTGGCCTCGACGAAGAGGGCAGACTTCTCCTCCTTGGAGACTGTCCATCTGCCTCTGAACTACTACTACGACGTGGAACTGTGCCATGGGGTCAGGTTCCCATCCTGACCCCTGCCTGGAGAGTACTCCAAGAATAACCTTAATGTGGCTAACAATTGGTTATAAAACAGCGAACAAAACACTTCCCTAATATTCGATATCACTTTTGCATTTAGCCTGTAAAAAGTTTTCAAGAAAGCGATCGTAATGTATTCGTTCACGTTTCTAGTACAAAATATAGGCCGAGAGCGTGTTACGTTTTCATTGTTCAAACCATGGAGCTATGTAATACAGCTCTGTATTAGCTCCATGGTTCAAACAATGTCGCTTTCCATATAAGTTGCATTAAAATGTAATAAGTATCTTCTTAGACTGATGAATATGCGTTTCTAACTATGCCACAAAAAATCCTTTATTTCATTGCACCGTCTTTGTCAATTCCCCGCTAGGTGCTAGGTGATACATACATATTATGCTGGGTGAAAATTTACGGTGAAAGCAATTAAACTGCCTTACAAAAAGCAAACAGCTCTTAATTGCCTTCACCGAAAATGTATCATTCTCTTTATGGGATATAAAAAGTTCATCTTAACAGCTCTTACAAGAAAACGGGACGCACATTGTACTCATTGAAGTGAATAATTTATCTGCACAATCTTAAACTGTTTGGATACTGTTTACTGTATATACTGACTTTGACAAAAATGACAAAAATGATTTCAGTAAATCTCTTCTCACATACAGATTGGGTTGAAAAAAAAAATAGATACAGTTCTATGTATGGAATACCCCCCTTTATTTTTTATTTTTTTTATGGTATAGGAGGGCAAACGAGTGGTCGGAGCCATTTTCATGACTACCGACGCCCACAAACATCCCCAGAGAGGCTCTACAATTTATTTATTTTTATTAAAAATTCGAGTAGTGGTTCAACGAATACATCAACATACAAAGTTTCCGCTATATATAGTCTATAAATAGTCTCTATGAATAAAATTAATTCTATACTTCGGATAACTCATTTTATAAGTTTCGTTGAGAATCGACGTTATTACATGGTCCGCCTAAGGACATTTTAAGGTTTGATTAAATCAATATTTGGCTTGGTAATATGCTCACTAAAATAGAATCTCTAATCTCAATATACGTATGAGATCGTACGTCGAATTAAATGTAATTAACGTGTAAGTATCCTGCTAAATATTTTTATGACATTGTGTTTACTCGAATGCGTGTATGCGAGGTGTATTTGTATATTTCATCTATCGTTCATTTCCCATTCACATGAAGCGTTTAGCAACAATTATCAAACGTTCTCTCAGACTACAATGATAAATGGATGTATATACACAATAGCGGAATGGACAGACCGTATACTTTTTATACTTTTTGTGAGTAAATGCTTCAGATAGTGCGTAAATATTTTAATATCAATCTTTAGCGCTTTCACTTTCTATATATATTTTTGTCTTATTGCAAATAATGATAAACTAACGTCTATAGTATACATATTATGTTATATAAAGATATGCAGATTTCCTTGTTTACTGTATGCTGTCCGTTTGGCCATGTTGAAACGCCATAAATTGCAGAATGTATTTTAAGAAAGAACTACTTTTCTGATTGCGATGGTCTGGTTCCGTTATAATTCATATGTAGCATTATTTTCAACATATTTATATAATTTTCTACAAAAAACCGCAATTTAATAGTAGATGGATTCTTCCTAGTTGAAGCAAACTTAACTTTAATGAATTACATTTATATAATCTACTATCTACAAAATAAAAGATTTTTTATTCTTAAAAAAATCTATTTGGCATTTCCCAACCTAGCCCTTTAACCTATAAAGGTTTTTGAAACCGTTACCAAAGATATAAAAATAACCAAAAAAAATAATAATAGTGCAATGCATTAATATGTAAAGCATCGCACTCTTTTTTTGTTACTTACTTTATTCTACATCACAATGTAAATCTGGGTTTCTAAATTCTGTGCCAATATTAATTATAAGCGTACTCAGAAAGTACTTGATCAAGATTAAAATTGAAGGGTAATATAATCCGATTTTTGTCTTAGTTTCAAAAAAGACGATATTCTCATTTCGAATATTTTTATCTAAAATTATGCGATTACTTCATCATATTTTGTGGTCCGCAATCTAAATGATAAAATTAATTAAATTGTAACAAATTTCAAAACCTACCACAAAAATAAATAAAAAGAAGTAAAATATAATATTTCAAAATTCAATTTCAAATCTAGTGGTAAGCGTGTTCAACCACAGACGTGAGGTCCCGGGTTCGAATCCCGGGTCGGACCATAAATTGTTATTGGGATTTTTCAATTTCTAATAACAGTCCGGAGTCAGGAAGTTGTCGGTGTTACATACACCCCCGTGCCTCGGAGAGCACGTTAAGCCGTCGGTCCTGCGCCTGATTTCTCACCGGTCGTGTCGGATTGCCGTCCCATCGGAATATGAGAATGAGGGAATA
>LUGF01024134.1:243419-264595 GCA_001625245.1 Calycopis cecrops
AGGTCATATAGTAGAACCCCACCGTGGTCCAAGCCTTGTCGTGGCGGTAGGGCTTAGTAGCCAGGGGTGCAATCCAGCACCTTGAGTGAACTAATTGGACCAACCTTGCTCTCAGTACCTCTCTTAGTAGAAGAGTAGACAGGAGATGCAAGAGGCGAGTGCGCAGCATGCAGCTTAGGCGGGAGCTTCAAGAGCTCTAAAGGGCGCCCCTCTAGGGGATACATGGACCGAACCATTTAAAGGAGGGACTCAACCCTTAAAAAGAGGGACCAAACCCTTAAAAGGAGAGACCGAACCCTTCAAAAGGAACTATGGCAAGCGACAAAGAAACATTACCCCAGGAGGGTACCGTCTGCCACGCAGTCGGAGAATCCCTCACGGAGCTCTCGAGATCCGTCTACCCCACGTATTCTGGGGGGGGGGGGCAACGATTGCCTTACCATCATCCGCAAGGATGCTAAGAGCCGAGGAGGCTCACCTTCACAAAGAAACGAGGCAGTAACTACTATTAGTACTGAAAACCATCCTGCAAGTGTAGAAAATAAGGAGTCTGAAGGTCGTAAGAAGCGCCCCCGTTCTAGAAAGGGGGGTCCTTCAGATTCTGAATCGACCTCAAATGGTAAATTAAAAGTACCAAAAGTGGTCAGACGTGGACGGCCTCCAGGAACATCAAAGAACCTCGCGGCAAGCACCGCAGAGGACCAAGATCTAAATGGGTCAGAGACCTCGAGGTTGGATGATGAGACAGAGTCAGAGTGCAGCTCAATGGCGTTGTCAACACAAGAAGACTTAGACTCTATTAGATCCTCGCCAGGGTCAAAATCCAGGAAAATCGCTGGTTCAAGTGATCTGCAACGAGAGCTTCAGGCTTTACGTACGAACGAGTTAGATGTTTATATAAAAAACAACTTGATGTCGATGGAAAAGGTCACGGACCGTTCCAAAAACTTAAAAGAAAATTTTGTCCGGAGCCTTCGTGTAGCAGTTAAACAAGTTGAAGCTGCGTTTAACGAACTAGCCCAACAAACGCCTATAGATACCAATGTCGCCAGGCTTGAGTCGGAAAACGCGGAACTTCGCAGGAAGGTTTCCGCTCTTAGTGAAAGGTAGAAAAGATGTCAGAAAAGTTACAATCACTTCATGAGCGAACCGTAAAAACTCCAGGACCTGCTATCTTAGCCACGAACACACTGCCTCTGGCTACCCAACGACGACCGACCTCTCAAGGTAGCGACGAATTAATGGCTCGAATTGGTACCCTTATTGAATCCAAATTGGCGGCTTTTGAAGCAAATCTCTTCCCGGACCGTGTTCATCGACCACCACTAAGTAAGAACTTATCAGATGTGGTAGTGGCCGATGCTGCCCTTCGTCCAAAAAAGAAGAAAAAAAGTAGGAAGAAAAAGCAGCCAACTGGCAATCCAGTTGCAGAGTTACCAAGTGTGGCACCTCGAGTATCTCAAGTGTCAGATGCAACTCCTCAGAGCTAGGTTACAGTAGCTGCAAAAGGTTCTAAGAAGAATAATCAGATAACGGCTCCACAGCGCCAATTTGTCAAGCCGAAGACTAAACAGGACCACAAAAAGATCCCTAAGCCTCTAAAAACTGCCGTCATTGCAACACCAGTACCGGAGGGCTCTGCGACAACTTATGCCGAAATCATGACAGCGGCCAAAAATAGAATCAAGCTGCCTGATCTCGGCATAAAAAATGTCGGACTTAAAGGGGCCGTAACAAGTGGGCTGCTACTCCAGCTAAGTGGTCCCGATAACGACAAAAAAGCCGATAACTTGGCAGCACGTATACATGAAGTCTTATTTGATCTTAATGTGCGAATAACTCGGCCTATCTAAATGACTGAGTTGCGGAATAGAGACCGGGACGATGCCACTACACAACACACAACAACCGCTATTGCTGAGATTGGAGAATGTTCACCAGAAAGTGTAAAAGTCGGTGAAATCCGTCGATCACCAACCGCTTTAGGGACCATTTGGGTTCGATGTCCCACAGAAGCCGCACGTAAATTAACCGTAACTTCACGCATACTTATTGGTTGGAGTTCGGCACGAATAGAGGTATTGAATCCAAGGCCCTTACAGTACTATCGGTGACTCGAAAAAGGACATGTTGGTCGTAAGTGTCCAAATGGGGTTAACCGCAATGACCGTTGCTACGCTTGTGCCGATATTGGTCACGTAGCGAAAAATTATGTAGCACAACACTTTAAGTGTCCCCTTTGGTCAGACTTAGGTTGCCGTGCAGATCATAAACTTGGGGCTAAACAATGTTGTCCTCCCAATAAACGCAAAACTAATAAGCTCCCCAACCCTCACCAGACGACCATTGCAAATGATCCCTCAGCAGCGCAGGGCTCTAGCCCCTCGGAGTTCATGGAAACATCACCTTCGCTTTCATAAAGATACTCCAAGCAAACATAAATCACTGCCGTAATGCTCAGCACCTGCTTATGCAGACCATTACGGAGTGGTCTATAGGACTCGCAAACGTTGCAGAGCCCTATTATGTTCCAGATGACCCTTGTTGGTTTAAAGACGAAAATGGCAGCGTCGCGATCTATTGGGCAGGAGGTAAAAAGGTTCCACTCTGTTCTCTGCTCGAAAGCGGGCAGGGATTCGTGGCCGTGCAATGGGGATCGTTAGCTATGACAGGTTGCCATATTTCCCCAAATCGGTCCCTTGCCGAATACGAAATATATCTGGATCGCCTGGCTCTGTGCATTCGTAGATCTATACCAAGCCCGCAAATAGTCCTGGGTGACTTCAATGCCCATACTAGGGCTTGGGGGTGCCCCAGAGATAGCCCAAAAGGCAACGCCTTACTTGAATGGGCAGCCGTATTGGATCTTAGACTCGCAAATCAAGGGTCAGTCAGCACGTGTGTGCGGTGGCAAGGTGAGTCTATCGTAGATCTAAAGTGGGCATCTGCTGCTGCTATACAACTGGTCTCGAGGTGGTACGTAGCAGAGAATGTTGTTACTCTATCGGACCATCGTCACATATTTTTCGATGTGTCTATCCGTCAATTTAACCGTGGCAGTAATCAGCAAGATGATAGGCCACGAAGATGGTCTCTTAAAAAACTTGACAGAGATCTTCTCGAGGCCATTGCTATTGTTGCTGCATGGTCAGAAAATAGTAATGAGAGCCAAACTGATCCCAACATTGAGGCTGCACGTTTAAGAGATCAGATGACAAAGATCTGCGACGCCGCAGTGCCCTGTGCCAGTTACCCTAAGTGTAAAACAGTGTATTGGTGGTCGAGCGAAATCGCACTACTGCGTGAGTCTTGCTTGCGATCCCGACGCCAATACACAAGAACTTGAAGAAGGTGACAAGCTTCTCCCGAGGAAATAGGTGAGGTCTACAGAACATATCGAGTCGCTACTGTAGTGCTTCAAAAGGCCATATCTAGCGCCAGGTCTAGGTCCCATCGCGAGCTTTTAGAAGAGCTAAACAAGGATCCTTGGGGTCGTCCATACCGAATGGTATTGGGTAAATTTCGTCCGTGGATGCCCCCATTGACAGTTTCCCTGGATCCGGAATGCCTGCAACAAGTTCTCGATACACTTTTTCCAGTGATCCAATCAAGTCACAATATTCCTTCTCCACTAGTAATAGGAGCAGAAGTGATTGAAGTGACAAGGCACGAGCTGGAGGAAGCAGTGAGTCGTTTAAGAGCGAGAAACACTGCGCCGGGTCCAGATGGTATTCCTGGACGAGCTTGGGTGCTGGCTACTACGGTGTTAGGAGATGAGTTGAGACAAATATTTGACATTTGTTTATACGCCTGCTCATTTCCAATGGCCTGGAAGGAAGCATCACTAATTTTAATAAAAAAAATACCAGGATAGGTGACTCTCCTTCTGCATTTCGTCCTATATGCCTACTGGACGAAGTTGGCAAGCTCTTGGAACGAATCATCGCTGGGCGGCTTAATAAGCACGTGTTAGAAGTTGGCCCGAACTTGGCTGACAGTCAGTTCGGCATTCGGCAGGGGCGTTCAACTGTTGATGCAATTATCCACGTCCGCTCATTGTCAGAGCAAATCGTAGCCCAGGGAGGAGTAGCTTTGGCGATAAGTCTTGACATCGTCAACGCCTTTAATACTCTGCCCTGGGACGCAATTATGGCGGGGTTAGCACACCATAACATTCCCGTTTACTGGCAGGCTATTATTGGGAATTTTCTCCGTGACAGGTACATCCAATATATAGATTGAGATGGCAATAAGGTACAAAGAGAAGTTTACTGTGGGGTGCCACAAGGATCTGTCTTAGGGCCAATCCTGTGGAATCTCGCATACGACGCCGTTCTGCGTGTCCGTCTACCTAACGGAATCAGTATCGTGTGTTTCGCGGACGACACGCTGGTACTTGCCATGGGGGATACATACGAGAGCACTAAAGAGCTTGCCGAAGATGGCGTGAAAATTGTCGTGCAAATAATTTGCGAACTGGGGTTACGCATTGCGCCACAAAATACCGAGGCTATATGGTTTCATAAGCTACCTAGAACCAGGGAGCCACCCAGTTTGCAAATTCGCGTAGCTGACGCTCGAGTCCAAATAGGTGGATATTTGAAGTACCTTGGACTTACTTTAGATAGTTGTTGGGGCTTCGAAGAACATGTAAATCGGCTTGTTCCCGAGATCGAAAATGTAGTAGGTGCTCTGCTCAGACTATTACCTAATCTTGGGGGACCGATGGAAGAGGTTCGTCTTCTCTACGCTGGTGTCGTGCGATCAATGATATTATATAGCGCTCCTGTTTGGTCGCACAGACTTAAAGGCGTGCGCCGCATAAGAACCAAGCTCTACAGATTACAGAGGAGGGTAGCTATCCGAATCACACGAGGATATCGCACTATATCCTACGAGGCAGCGACTGTATTGGCACGCTTTCCGCTTATAGATATTCTAGCAGATATGGACGCGAGAGTATACGATCGAATCCGAGCTCTGCGCCAGAGTAGCGAAGGTGTGCTAATAAACGCAGTGAAACGGAAAGAGAAAAATCGAGCCCTTGTCACGTGGCGTGCTCGACTCTGCGAAGAGCGTTATGCGCAAAAACGCGTCATAGAGGCCATTCTGTCGGTTTTCGAGGCCTGGATGAGGCGAAAGAGAAAAGTCACCTACCGACTTACACAGACACTTACGGGCCATGGGTGTTTTAGTGATTATCTGTGTAAGATCGGTCGTGAAGCGACAGCAAATTGCTATCACTGCGAAGGAGGACAAGACTCTGCCCAACATACCCTAGCAGTGTGCTCTGCTTGAAATGCAGAACGGCAGGTTTTGATTGAGGAGATCGGAGAAGACCTCTCCCTGCCGGCTGTAGTGTTGGCTATGTTGGATAGGGAATCGGCGTGGAACGCTGCACTATCTTATTGTGAGACCGTCATGGTCCAAAAAGAGGAGGCTGAGTGGAACCGCGAATGAACCGATCCGACTAGACGCATACGTCGACCCCAGAGAGGCGGCGTAAATCAACGTAGACTATTGGACCCCGGGCCGGGTCCTAATAAGTTTTTTCTAGGGTCACGGTCATGTAGAGTGGGGGCTCTGCATGTCGTTTCGCTGGCTCTGAGGAGAATTATTTTATTTTATCTAACAATTACCTAACAGAGGTCATCGAGAGGAGCTCCTAGCAATGCACGAAGAGGGGCAGCGGATGAAGTTCGATACGAGTCCCCGCAGCCCTTCCATGGTGTAGAGGATCGCTTACGCAGGGGTTTTTAGTGGGTAAGAATCCCACATAACCTTGCTTCTGTCCCTCCGTATAGCAAAAAGGTATCTTTTGAAGATTTTCCCCTGTATTAAAAAAAGAAAAAAAAGGTCATATAGCAGGAAAATAGAATCACGAAATAACTATGCACTCTCACTATCAGTGAATAAGCGCTCCCTAAAAATTTACACGAATTTTGAGCAAATTACTTACGCTCTGTAATGTGCTTCTTAAACACAATATTCGCAATTCTCGGGCAGTGAAGTAAGTTTAAAACAAATTATATTTTGGAATAATAAATAAGATTTACGATTATTATTTTGAAAGTCAAAGAAATGAACTTTTCTTACTTCATGCCATTTCGGCCAACATGATAAATGAATAATAAATAAATAAATAAATAGATCATGGAATATGTTTAAAAATAATATTACATTTATAAATAATGTACTAACAATTATATGAGTAAATAAATAATAATATGATTATTGGTATCTAGATTGTTAGATATCTCTTATGAGAATATTTTTACGACATAAATAAACATTATAAAGAAATACAAACTAAAGGCTTTTTATAAGAGGATTTTCTCAAATATATTTTCTCCACAATAAATATGAATATTAGGATAGTATATTTGACAGTTTACTTGGGATCGTAGATAGATAAATTAATGATTTACTCTTCTTAGAAAACCTGCAAGGATAGAGCGATAAAGTAATTTTATACAATACAGTTGCGCCCCGCGGTTTCACTCGCGCAAATGGCCGACCCGACCCATGAAATCCCATAGGAACATTTTTCGGGTTAATACTATCCCACATTAATCCAAGTTACTCTATATGTGTGTGCAAAATTTCATAAAAATCTATTCAGCAGTTTTTGCGTAAAAGAGTAACAAACAAAAAAAAACATACAAACTTTCGCATTTATAATATTAGTAGGATCGCCGGTAAGGCTATACTTTTTTTAATGTAACACAGGCAATAGATGTCCATATTTTTGTGCCTTTAAGAAAGAGATATGTAATAATAAGTAATCTAAAAAAATTTAAAAAATGTTACACGTGAAGCAGTTTTTGTTGAACTTACAATAAATTGTTTTTATTTTCGTGAATATTTAGTTTTGATAGGTCTTTTTTAAGTTTTCAACAGCAATAATCACTCACAATACATAAATTTGCAAAAAATAAATCTAAATAAGCATCCAGAATGTGTACTTACGTGCGTCACTATATAAGACGGTGCGTTACGACTTACGTCAGCAGTAGCACGGGTCGTCCGACCGCTCCGCCTGTGACTCTCTCGCCACTTACTCCCGCCTACCCGCGATGAGCGATCTCGAGACGTATACGACGTATGCGTTCCCTTGCATACACAAACACTACATGCACTATTAAAGCAATATAACACCTCAAGCTTTACATAATATTATTAGAAGTAGATGTAGAAATTTTCACAAGGCTCGGATAAATGGAGCATGTTGCGCCAGGGATCGTGCGTTCGAATCCCGCCTAGGTCATGGATGTGTATCTATGTATGATGTGTATTTCTATAATAAAAATCTTAAATATATAAAATTTCTTAAATGTATAAAACATATTAAATATATTCCGTTGTCTAGTACCTACCCGTAACACAAGTCCTTACGGTACTTAGCACGGGTGTGTAAAGTCCATTAAAAAGTATATATATTTATTAGGTCTTTGTACTTTTCCGCGTTTAGGTTTGATAGAAGGATTTGAATATCACAAAACATTTAAAGACAAGTTTTTCCCGATTGTAAAATTTTTCTTTAAAATCCTTATTCTGTAAAGACCTAAAATATTAATCATCATCATCACCATCATCAGCTTATATCGGTCCACTACTAAAATATACTCTTCCATCAATGAACGCCGAAACGAGCAATGTTCTGCTACTCTCATCCATAGCGAACCGGCAACTGTATGGGGATGGTTTTTCCATCTGTTGAATAAAACCTAAAATACTTACTCTTTCATTTTTATGTTGATTGAGAACAGAATAAGACTAGACTTTTACTTGACTACCACTAAAAATATAATATCCTTATTTTGGTTGCTTTGGAGGCTTAAAAACTGGCAGTATTTATTTAGTTACTGGATACACTTGCCTGAGATTCCTTTAGACTTGTTTTTACTCATTTTTATTTATTTTAAAGAGAAATAATAACCACATACAAAGACCGCTGTCACAAAAAAACCTGACGTGGCCGGTATTAAATTTTCATATTTTTCTTAACGAGGGTAGGCCATCATAATCAAAAATCATTACAGAGTTCATGTGACAAAAACAGTTTCTATCATCTTTTAGAGGTTTTTTTTTATAATTAGTATAGTTTAAATTTATTTTTCCATTCAATATGCATAAGAGATTAAGCTGCTGCATTATAAATTGAAAATCCATGAAAGTGCCAGGAGTTCAGTTGGTAACGTGAAGTTACATTTTATTGCTCTATAAATGAGATATAAGAAGATCAAAATAAAAATTACGACGACCGGGCGACATTGGACGTAAATTACTTTGAATTACACTAGATTTTCCAGGGAATTTTAAAAGGAAAATAGTTTTGTATGTTTATTAAATTGTATCAACAATTAACCTTTCCTTTTGTCTCTTCAATGGTAGACCCATTGGAACCATTAGAACAGAAAAGGTAAGTAAGACTTGTATTGTGTCCACCTTTACCTAGCACCTTTCCTTCATAATGTAAATACTATAAATATTACAGATCATGTATTATTAAACAGATACTGTGTAGCGTTGCCAGAATCATGGAAACAACCCTATGAATTATTAATCTGAGGCTTCTCTTACGATATAATATGTTGTTGAGCTTCCGAGCTTCCCGGCTTAATCTTGTTCTATATTTCTGTATGTTACTTCCAAATTGAGAATAATCGAAAAATTCTTTATTTAGGGCCAATTACTATTTGCCTGGAATTGAAGTGGTTCACACACACTGGAGCTGTGTTCAGAGGGAGGGGTAGAGGATTCCTCAGCTCAGCTGCTTTGAGTCTAGTCTCTCTTCCCAAGCCTGTCCCGTATAGGTCAGCATAACCTTGAGAAGCACAGATTGTTGATATTTAATAACACCTGATTAAATTCAGCTTCCAACGCATTCGTTCGTACAAAATATGCAATTAAAAAAAACTATGATCACATTGCTAGCACAGCATAAGATTTACCGCGACATAGACGTAAATAATGTTACATGCTGTGATCTATCGTAGACAATACATCGACTATCAAAATTATATATACCTACATATAAAATGGCGTCTTCAGTAGACAGGCGACAAATTGTAACTTGGCCATAAATCAGGTATTCTTTCTAGTATTTGCAGTTTAATCATGAATGAAAGACGCACAGTATGACAAACATTGTCACTGGAGAGATCATGTTGCATGTAGATCCGGGCCCTTCAATTATAGCAGCTGCTGCACCCGCAGGGGCTTAGTCGGTAGGGGCAACCCATTTGCCGAGCCCGACACTGTACCCGGTTAAGCCAATCGGGCTTCTGGGTAGCGTACGTAATTCCCTACTTACCAATTAAAGGTACCTACATAACCTACAATATATGTAATAAACACGAAAGTCTCAAACAAGTAGGTATTTATTAGCCTACAAAAGTTTAAATATACAAAACATACATCATATTTTCTTTTACTTTTTCTAATATTTTTTTAAAACAGAGATGTTAAGAAAGAAACGCAGAATCAAACATTTTTTTTTTCATTTATAGACGGCACAATTTGCTATAGGATATTCCAATGTACGGAAGTTTGCCATTGTTCTTTAGAACATTATTATTTTAGCAGGCGTCCGCAGTCGCCGAACGACTCCCATTGTTCGTTTGGGGACAAACTTAGACAAAAGTGATAAAGAGAAAATTATAAAAACTTACTTTTTAACACTTTTATAACCTACTTCCGTTATTTGATGATCACCGCACCAAAGTGTTATATGATGCTACGCAAATATACCAAAGATCGCATCTTTTCAAGCAAGTGGAATTCAATGGGCTTTATAGAACTCGTAGCTAAACCGAATATTATACCCAATAAATATCCGGGAATGTCGCCCTGATCTGTCAGTAACAGTGTACCTCAGGTACCAATTGTTTTATTATTTATTAATTTAACTAATTAGAATAGAATAGAATAGAATAGGATAGAATATACTTTATTTAGGTCTTCAGTAATTACACTGCTATACATTAATACAACTTAAAACTATAACATAAAAGAAAAGTAATATAAACTTAAAATAACGACACAAAAATAATAAAATAAAAAAATTAAGTAAAACAAAAATACAATATAGGCGAAATTATAAGACGGGATAATGCACAACAGTGTAACAAAGCCCTAAAATGGTTACCACTCAGTTAATGGTTGTGGTACTCAACTGAGAATACCACAACCCTGATATTATGTGGTACCATGTGAGATGAACGTGCAGGATAACACTATGGTATTTTAACACCATAGAATTTATTATATTTTCTAAGTTTCTATCACAGTCATAGTTGGCAAATAGATGATTGATAAACAGTCCGAAGTAGGTACAAACTTATATGATACATACGTAACTCGTCCTTATGGCAATAGCATAAGGTTTATTTTACTATGCCCCGGCGCACGTATCGACGCGTACCTCACTTCACACCGCATCTGAACATGTACATGTATAACATATTAAACAAATAGAAGAATATAAAGATGAGTAATGATTTGGGAGTACGAATTTTCGACAAATTTGAGAGAATAAAAGGTATGTATTTTTATATATACGATTATGTTATAGTCAGACGTATATACCAGGGGATCGAGAATTAAGGCTGGTGCCTATAGCTTAATTAGTATGGTGAATCTTGTTTCCCATTGTGAAATATACATAGACGCAACGATGAAGCGTCATAAAAGCTGACATCCAAATTTCACGTACATAACTTAGATAGTTTAGAAATTATTGTATTATTTTCTTTAAACTCGTCTCTAGTAAAATTTTCGATTTAATTTTTTTGTTAGTTAGCGGCTTGTTCATTGCAGGTGTCGATATGGTCTTTTCATGAAACCATTTTAGCTTAAAATACTTCTAGTTATTAATATTAAACAATAGAGATATCAATTTTCACCGCACCCCATTTAACCCTAAAGGATGTAGAGCTGTTACAATATTGACTTTGTATTTTGTGCTTATAAATAAATAAATAAAAAGCCTGTTTATTTCTTGCAAATTGTACAGTTACAATCGAAATAATACATAGAAAAAAAATAATTAAATGTTAGGTTGATCTGCATGAACCCCAGACTGGGTAAAGGCCTCCTCCAAAACTGACCACTGTTCTCTATCACGCGCTACTGAGTTCCACTGGGGACCGGCTGTTCTTTTAATATCATCGTCCCAACGTGTTAACGGTCTCCCTCTGTACCTTTTGCCTAGTGGGCCATTCCATGTTGTCGTTCTGAAAGTCCATCTTTGGTCCATAGACTTAATAAAAAGTATAGACGGAGCGGAGCGCTTTTAACAATGTAATGAAGCCAGCAAAACTACACCCATTCCTGTATATACACGGTCTCACATACACATTTGACAACCAAACTACACCCATATCATTAGTTTGTGACAGTTCGTCAATGGCGTATGACTTCCAAATAAATAATTGTTTATTACCGGAAAATGCCGAATTGTGTAGTGAAAGGCTGCAAAAATAATTCCTCGAGGAATAAAAAGCAAGAAGGACTTACATTTCATACGTAAGTAAACATACAAATTCATATATTATTAAATCAATTTCGACAATTGTTTGACAGCTTTCAAAACGAAAATGTTGTCACTAATAAGCGCCTAAATAGTCCTCGTTTATGGGGTTAGTTATTAATGTAACGAAACGTAATGTAATGTAATCACTAATCACGTCCATTTACTTATTTCTGTTTATACTTTTAATATTCACCCAATTAATATAAAAGTAAACAAGCTTTTTTTATTTAATACTCCCTCATAAAACCTTTTTTTAAGGTCTTCTGTCCGAAATAAAAATATTAGAGAGAAGTGGATAGAAGTGATTTGAGTTAACCGAATTGAGCCATCATGGGATCCCACCATCCGTAGCCTAATTTGTTCAACATATTTTGAAAGTGATGATTTTTACATCACTAAGGACTTTGCCGTTTGGTACGAAATGGATATCCAAAGGTTACGAGATTCCAATGTTTCTATTATATTGTACTAGTTGTTACCCGCGACTTCGCTTGCGTGGTTTTTCGTGATAAAAAGAATACGATGGCAATATTTAGTCCTTCAACTATCTCAATACTAAAATAATATTTCAATAATAAGCAATTTAGAAAGTGTTTAAAACTCTGACGTTTCTGTCAAACATTTGATAGTAGCAATTTCATTTGATATTTAAGGACGTACGTCGTAGTCATACTGTTGCCTGCGCCTGTAATAATGCCATCTATAGCGCTTATTTGATTGATTTGATGGAAATGTGTTTTCCACTGGAAGTTTATTGCTATAAAAAGGAGCCTATGGCACTGGCTATTGTCCTTCAAATATCTTCATAGTAAATATCACAACGAGCCGTTGATCTGATTTAATGTAAAAAAAGACAAACAAACAAACAAACATACATACATACATACACACTTTCGCATTTACAATATTAATATGGATTCAGTAATGTAGGGCAATGAAGATTTTTGTTGAAAATTCCTAAAATTTTCATTATTATGCATTATTTTTCTCTCTCATCGTGGCTAGTTATCGAACCTATGCCAATCCAAAAACAAAATCCATATGAATAAAAAACGTTCTTAGGTAAAATCTCGTAAAACGTTTCGGAACGAAGCTACGGCACTTTGTAAGTATTTACTTATCCATTCATCATGTACGTATTGATATATTTTGGGGTAATAAGTTTTTACTACACGGCAACTCTCACTAAGCGCACACATGTTTTGCGGTTGTCAAAAAACTGGCTTCATTTCACTGTTGAGTCTATACTTTTTATTAAGTCGGTAAGTCTCGCGACGTGCCCCGCCCACCTCCACTTCAATTTTTGGGCGTAACTCAAAGCATTAGTAGCTTTGGTAATCGACCTTATCTTTGAATGTCTAATTTTTTGTATTTTCTTTATCTTTAACATACTACGCTCTATTCCTCTTTGACAGGTATTTATTTTGTTATTTATTTTGGTAGTGAATTTCCAAGTTTGGCAGCCATATGTCAAGCATGGCAGTAAACTTGCATTCATTACTTTCGTTTTGATATTTATTGGCATGCCGCTTTTAAATATTTCTTTTAAGCTCCAGTATTTATTCCATGTACTTTGGACCCTTCTGTCTATTTCGAATTCATTATTTTTTCTTTCAAAACTAATTCTCTTTCTGAAATATATATATATTTCTACATATTCCAATGGTTTGTTATTAACTGTTATTGGTTTTTTCCAGCTGTTTTTCATAGCCATAGTCTTAGTAAGATTTATTTCCAGGCCATCTTTTACACTGCCTAAATGTAAGGATTCGACCATGAGCTGTAACTGCGAGCTTGTCTCCGAGAGTAAAACTAGGTCGTCTGCGAATCTCAGATGACTTAGATAATTCCCTTTTATATTTAGTCCCAGTTTGTTCCAATTCAGCTTATTAATAATTGATTCGAGAACGGCTATAAATATTGTTGGAGAGAGTGGGTCTCCCTGTCTTACACCTCTTTCTATGGGTAAGCTGAGAGTTTCTAACTTGATTTGACCTATATTATTGTGGTATATACTCTTTATTACTTCTATATTTTTTTATTCTACTCCTTGCTCTCTCAGACTTTCCCATATACATATGTGCGAAACTGTGTCGAAGGCCTTTTGGTAATCAATGTAAGCAATGTATAATGGTTTGTGCTGCTCTTGATACTTTTCTATAATTTACTCAAGGGTGTGGATATGGTCAACAGTAGAGTATCCACTCCTGAAACCTGCCTGTTCTATCGGTTGTTTTGCTTCCACTGCCTTGCTAATCCTTGCATTTATAATCGCGGAGAATAGTTTATGGACGCTAGATAGTAAGCTTATAGGTCTGTAGTTAGCAATGTTCTTTGGAACGCCTTTTTTATAGAGAAGTATAATGTTTGATTCGGACCATTGGTTTGGTGTTTCGGATTTATTTAATATAAGGTTAAACAAATTTGTGAGCCTGTTCTATCTGTTGTTTTGCTTCCACTGCCTTGCTAATCCTTGCATTTATAATCGCGGAGAATAGTTTATAGACGCTAGGTAGTAAGCTTATAGGTCTGTAGTTAGCAATATTCTTTGGATCGCCTTTTTTATAGAGAAGTATAATGTTTGATTCGGACCATTGCTTTGGTGTTTCGGATTTATTTAATATAAGGTTAAACAAATTTGTGAGAGGTGATGTCAAAGCCGATTGTACCATTTTTAAAGCTTCGTTTGTTATGTTGTCCGAACCTGGGCTTTTCTCTATTTTCAATTTTCTTATCTTTTCGTTGATTTCTATTTCGGTAATGGGATTTATATTATTGTTATTTATGATAATCGAGTTACAAGCGGCGGTTATTTGTGTCTGTGTATTATGGTAGAGATTTCTGTAGAACTCGGTTGCTGCTATTATAATATCGTTCCTTTGAAATAAAGTTTTGTCCTGTCTTGTCAGTTCTCTTATCCAGCTTTTATTTATTCTGAGATCCCTGTATGCTTTCTTTGTACTTCCAGTTGTCTCTAAATGTATTTTCATGGTATCTTCTCTATAGTTTTCGTATTCCTTTTTTATATACTTGTTTACGAATTTGTACAGGGCGGAGAGTTCCATTTTCATAGCGCGTGTTTTATTTGTTCCTTTCTTTCCTTTCCTTTCCTTTCCTTTCTTCTTTGTAGCAGTTTTATTGTTCGTATTGATATTATTTTGTGTTGTTTATTGTCATCGTTCTTTATTTTTGCATGTTTCAAACTCTGGGTTATAATGTCTATCATTGTATCGTAGTTGGTTTGCACCGAAGTATTTTCAGGGAATTGTGTTACAGATAGTAGGGAAGTCAGGTTTTCTTGGTACTTGGTTATCTCGGTAATCTTCTTCAGTGAGCTGATGTGGTTATTTATGAATTTAGCTTTACTTATTTTTTGGTTTGCAAGCTTAACTGTGGCTCTTACTGCTCTATGGTCTGACGGGTAGTTCAGATTCAAAGTTTCTATATTCTGGAATATTCTTGGTTGGTTGGAGAGTATATAATCTATTTCGTTTTTAATTTTTCCATTTGGCGATAGCCATGTCCACCTTCGGTTCGGTTTTTTCTTAAAGCATGTATTTATAATTGTTAATTTATTTTCTAGTGCAAATTCTATGAGTCTCTGCCCTCTCTTATTTCTTTCTCCATATCCGTGTTGTTTTGTGACTAAATATTCTTCTTGTTTGGGGATTCCGATTTTGGCATTAAAATCTACCATTAATATAATATTTTTATGAGCATTTTCCAGTTCTTTTTCTATTATTGTATAAAAATCTTCTACTTCTTGATTATTTCCTGACTCTGTTGGCGCGTATACTTGTATAATTGACAGCTTGTAATTATGAAAATTCATGTTCAGTGTTGCGACTCGTTCTGTAATTCCATTGAAACTTTCTATGTTAGTTTTTAGTGATTTATTTATTATGAAACCTACTCTATAATTGCCTGGCGTAAGTCCTATATAGCATAGAATAAAAATTTTGTATTCTTTAATATCATTTCCCAATCGTCTCATTTCAGATATTCCATATCGTATTTTATTCCCTTTAGGGCTTCTTCTAATTCTAGTAGGCGATCGTGTGTTGATAGAGTTCTGGTATTGTAAGTTGCGATATACAATTGATTTGTTTGCTTGGTGAAGTTTCTATTTGTTAGTGTGTTTTTCTTTGGAGGGTTTTGGTCATAATCTTCCACGGTGACCGGCCGGGTTGGAAGATAGGTTTCTTTACATACTTTTGCGTTTCCGTTTGTAGGATTGTGTCTGGAGGAGGGGCCTGATTGCTATAATGTGTTTTTGTATTTTTCAATCTGTTTGTTGTTTGTATTGGCTACGTTTTTGTTAGTAAGGAAGCTGAGTATGCCTGATTTATCAACTCCTTCTGAGATGCTGCTGGAACGCTGACCCGGAGGACGAGAGGGTTATCCCTGTATCAGGTGAAACCGGAAGTGTTCTTGTAACAGTTGATTTTTGGCCAACTGTCAGATTAAAAAAAAAGAAGAAGCATTATGTTCTGTCAATATATGACATTCTTTTTTCCGTTTTGTAATGGTGGCGGCGAGATCTTTCTTTTGGAAAGCGTTAAAAAGGTGTTCACTGATATGAAGTGACTGGATTTAATTAAATATATTTAATGTTAAATGGCCATATATTGAAAAGGGTACGTATGTAATATAATTGGATATTTCCTTATCACACAAATTCTGTCAAATGTCACATTTCGGTATTGAGGTTATTGCCTATTGTGAACTATATATATCGAATAGTTGTTAAAATTCAATTATATTAAAATATCTTTTGTTGCTTATTGTAAAGTATTTTAAATTAGTGCTTCGAAGCACTTGTTGGTAATATGCCACGTGCTAGGATTGTTTAACATGTTGTTCACAAATGTTGTATTTCGTTTTCAGAGTTAATCTCCTTCTACATTACAGTTTAACAAACTATACTAAATTCCAATGAAAAACTATACTAATTTCCAGTTAAAATTACATATAAACTATATATATACCGTGTAAGATTCCACGATGCAAAAGTGAGTTTCATACTATCCCAAATGCTTCTATGGGATATTGTTTTTTTGGAAATATAACTAACCAGTTCAACATCATCCCCATTATAAGGAATAATGTTGGATTTATATACTTTAAAGGAATAATATAATTATTAAACATATGAAGAAATAATACATTGGTTCGAGGTGTAGCAGCGTTACTGCTGGTGTCAGTAACTACAACCGCAGCTGAGTGGAACATTTCCTTTATTAATAGTATTTTTTTGGTTAACTGCTTATAATAAGAAAATTTATATTCTTTCTCTTGTAAATGTAACTGTCACAGACATAAATTTAGGAGATTATAACAAAATAACCCACACCTAGTGATTAAAATTAATTTTAGTTGAAACTGGAAATAGTGATTATAATCAATATATGGTCAAACACATAATTTTGTTTTACTTTACATATCTCATTAGCTTTAACATAAATACTAAACATCTCTATACCATACTTAAATTCAAACGTTATTTAATATTCTAAATAAATAATTATAAGTGGTACATTCTTTTATTGTTTTTTAAAAAAATCAATTTGTCGTATTTAATTGTGGCTAGGTTGCCTTTCTCTCTCTCCATCTTCAACTGTTCTTGTAATACTTTCCTCTTTTCTAATATGTATTTTAGGAAGTCTTCTTTCATGTAGTAAGGAGTATTTTTCAATGCTATTTTTTGTTTAAATATTTTTATTTTTAAGCCTAGGGTTGTGAAAGTTACTATAATGGGGCGGGATCTATCCCCTCTCTTTCCTATTCTTTTTACTTCTTGTATGTCGTTGTATAGTATTTCTATAGCCAGATATTCTTTCATCCATTTAATAAAATGATATTCTAAGGTGTCGTACAATGTTTCCTTCTCTTCAATACCGAAAAACACAATATTTCTTTGTCTTGATTGTTTTTCCATGAAGTAGATTCGTTTTTCCTGATTTTCCACCAATAGTTTTATTTTTCTTGCTTTTCTTCTAACATATAAAATTTTTTTTGAAAAATTTGGTTTATATTCTGAGTTACTTTCTCCGTGACATTCTTAGCACTTTCTCTAATCATAAGTTTTTGTTCCTCAAGTTCCTTTTGAATTATGCTAAGGGCTTTTAGAACTTCTTCCATCTTTATATTATAAATAATACGTATAAGCAGTTTTAAAAAACTTGTGTCGCCCTCTCTTAGTAGATCTTGGTACTTTTCCTCCTCGGTGGATCAATGTTGTTGTGGTGTTGTACTTCTTTAATAATGGATGGCTCTTTTTAAAATTTGTCGCTGATGTTGTACAAGAGAATTTGCAATTCTGGTGTCGCTCTCTCTTGGCAGATCTTTGTAATATTTGTCTATGTATGTTGAGGTTGGCGTATTAATATTTACTTATTGTAAGAGATGAAGTTATGTATGTAGATATCCTTTGATGTAAAGTGCAAATCATTCATATGAGGTTATAAAAGTTTCAAAGTATTTCATCCAGGCTTGAAAAGTTATGAATATTGCTTGTTTCTACTTTTACTTACACCTATTAGGTCTTGCTTGGTTTGTGGCAGATATTCAGCGTATGAAAAAGTCAACGGTTGGATTTGTATTCACTGTTTGAATGCACTTTATTTTTTTGGTTTAAATTGCACATATAATGTTTATTGTCACTGAATTCACGATGTCTTTAATCACAGGCTTTTTTATCGTTTTGCAAGTTTTTACAGCAAAAAAATACTCTTTTGTAATTAATAAACTTTTTCGTAACGGAGTTAAAGTAAACCGTGGCTCTGTAGCGCCCTCTCTCCCTGTATGCTTATAGGTAAGCTAATATTACAGTCAATAGGAAAATATTTTATTTAGTGAATGGAGCTTGGGAAAAAACATAACAATTTCCTAAGATTAAGGGAAATGTAACTTCTAATAATATGATAGACGATTTTGGTACTTACCCAAGTACAGATCGGCTTAAGATCGTATATATTTTTCATCAAAACAAACCTACCTACTTAAATACTTTATGACACGGTTTATTTCGATAAATTTATATAACAGAAGTATTCATCTTCTGGATGAATATGCTATTACAGAAGTTATTAATGGGTAGCACATACTGAAGCAATGCTTTCAACGTTAACCTTGCTATAAACGTTCACAATTTTCGCATATCATGCAACCAGTCAGTTTATAATTATGGCAGCATATCAAATATGAAGTGAAGTAGGGTTTACTGTCAAAATCACGTAACCAATTTATAATACTATTGAGCAATAGCTACTTTCCGATAAATTCCAAAAGCTTATAGCTCTTTACATACATATTAATTTTCCAAATATCAGAGATCGAAATTCGATCTCATTTATAAAAAACATTTGAAACAATTGAATTTCAAATAAAGTTTAGCTGTAAATACATGTAGTAATTTCTGTAAATAAATATTAATGCCATAATCAGCTAAAATATCATAACCATTAGGACAAGAATCATTTTAAACTATTAATATAATTGTTGTCGCACTGGCAACATTCAGTGTTCCCGCGCTAACGTGATTGACCGGATCTTGCCGCCAAACGTGAAATATTTCTACGCTATCGTGATTGGCTGGCTTATGCCGGCAAATGTGATGTGTTCCCGCGTTTTCCCACCCCGATCTAAGTCTCCGTGGTGGTGGTAAAAACGAAAAGACTTCACTTCTAACTTGCGAGAGCCTCCCTGAAGACTTACTAGAAGAACAGTCAGTGTGCTTTAAACGTATTAAGTGTCTATAGTATATTCAAGATTATAACTCTCGGATACTTATTTAAGGGTATCTATCGAAGGTGATTTAATAGCGTATGTATATCAGCGTTTAAATAATGTTTAAAATATTAACACTGTTAAATAGTCTGTAAATTACTAGAGTCCTTACTAAAATGTACTTTAATTCGTATCCAATGTAAAAAGATCATTGTATAAATAATTATTGTCAAGTGTCTCCTATTAATGCATATAATGTTTGAATGTCACTTAAAGCAATGTTTTATTGTAACAATAGGATAAAAAGTGTATCATAGAATTAGTGTATATACAATATATGATTGTAACTGTTCTTGTCTTTTATAATCAATATTAGTATAAGATAAACCTGATTTTTTTCTAACGATTATTATTATTATTACGGGAAAAAGAAAAAGAGAGAGAAGAAGAAGAAGAGACAAGAAATCTAAGGAGCACACATCTTAGTGATATCATCATTGTGTCGTCTAAATTTTTCAAACAGACCAAATAACATTAACATCTTATTTTTTTTTTATTATAACTATAATAAAAACATTTTAAACATTTTGAAGCTCTTAAGCATCAAAAGAAGATAAATATGTATACGAATTGAAAATTAAAAATACTCTGTAAAAACCACCCTAAGTGACGTCAATGGCTAACCATAGTCAACAATACCCTTCCTTGGCAGTCGGGTAAAAAAGGCTCTGAATGATTGTTGCGCCTCGCGTGGGTGCTATAAAAATGCATGTGTCAAATGGCAACATTTTCTGCCAATTTTTTTAGATTTTTTTACAAAATCATTCTGAATACGCATTCCTGTGTGTCCTGTGAGTGCCTGGGGGTTTTAACTTTGGATCTCTAAGGAACAGAATGAATTCACATGAGACCAACGCGATTTTGTTTTTTATACTCTAAATAGTAATGTCTGACAATATTATATTCTGCAAATAATTTTTTGATTATTTAAGCAAAAATTGTGAAAAATTAATATGATATTGTTTGAATTTTTTTCTTAGTTCTACGTTCAATTTTACTTAAATAGATAAAGACAAACATATAACTAACATTCCATTCAATTTAAAGCGTCTTTGGACCTTGACCTTAAAAAGTCATTGTTGTTGCCAGTATTACTAATTATTATTTGTTGTGATTTAAGTACCGATGCTACCACCTTGACGTGGTAGGGGTGCTTGCATGCCTCTGTGATCCCCAAGGCTATGCCAGACAGGGCTACCCATACCGGACAGGCTTGGAGGAAGAGGCCAGACCAAAAGCAGCTTAGCTAGGACGTCTCCTACCCGTCCCTCTGAATCAGCAGACGGCGGCGTGGATTTGGACGACTTGTGGATATTCGGACACTGTTGCAGGAAACATCTTGTTGCTTGTAAATCTGGGACCTCTCAATGGGCTATTTTCCAGTATTAAAAATATAAGCTTATTGAATGTAATCTTTAATTAATATGATTTATGAAGTCAGTATGTAGTGAAATAATTAGTAAATAATCAATATTTTATTTTAAAATCTATTTTTAAAAATAGGTATTTTTATTCATGAGTCACGTGATACGAAACGACTTGACTATGACGTCAGTATTGCGTGAGCTCTATGGTAGCCCCGGGTACCGCAATATGCGCAGTAACTAAGTTGTCAATTATCATTGGTCAAAGAGTTGTAGGTCATAATTTTAATATTATGGTCACAGTTAAATGTTGATAAATTAAGAACTGTGCAGCGCAGAGATACAAAAAAATACAAACTTTTTAACTAAACTATTTATTACTTAATTATTACAATTTTAATTACAGCTAAAACTATGCTAACAGATCAATGCTAGATCTAATTATGCGCGATGTGTGCTCGAGTCTTCAATCGTGGACTTCGGTAGGC
>LUGF01024134.1:281101-292716 GCA_001625245.1 Calycopis cecrops
GCAGTGTCCAATTTCCTCTTTTAAGCCTTGAGTCGTTGTCGGCTTATTCGCGTAAACCATCGACTTCAAAAAACTCCAAAGAAAAAAGTCTAGTGGTGTTGAATCGCACGATCTCGGCGGCCACTTCTGGTCTCCAAAACGTGAAATAACACGACCGGGAAATGATTGATGCAGCAATTGTATTGTTTCTCTGGCTGTATAACATGTGGCGCCGTCTTGTTGAAACCACATGCCCTCCACATTAATTTCTTCAATTTTAGGCACGAAAAAACTGGTTATCATTGCCCGATACCGAACACCATTGACTGTTTGCGCTTGACCTGCCTCATTTTCATAAAAAAAGGTCCAATGATTCCTCCAGCCCAAAATCCACACCACACAGTAACACGTTGAGGATGCATTTATTTCTCGTGAATCACTCGAAGGTTTTCCTCACCCCAAATGCGACAATTTTGCCTATTGACGAAGCCATCAATATGGAAATGGGCCTCGTCACTGAAGATGATTTTATCGGCAAAATCAGCATTTTCATATTGTCTCTCCAATTTACGAACTCCCTTTGCTGTCCATGGTCAGCTGGCTGCAGACCCTGAGTCAACTGAACTTTGTATGCATGAAGATGCAAATCTTTCGTCAAAATTCGCTGCATAGTGGATTTGGAGACGCCAATTTGCTGAGCTCGGTGTCGAATAGAAGTGGATGGAGTTTGAGCGACATCATCACGTACAGCTGCGACATTTTCGGTCGATCGACCTGCTCGAAGGCGCGTTCTTGTCTTTACATCACTAACAGACCCAGTTTCGGCAAATTTATCCATTAATGTCTTTACAGTTGACTCTTTTGGGCATTATTTTTACCCCAAATTGATCGCAATTCGCGAACTGTACGCGCAAAACTTTCAACATTTCGGTAAAACAATTTCACAATGAGAATGCGTTGTTCATTCGTGTAGCGCTCCATTTTTACTTACCTCATATTATCTTCTTCTAGCAAAAAATGACAGTTGTTCAAATGTCAAACAATGACACTTAGAATGACGCCATATTTAAATCTTGCGTTCTTGTTGGGACACCCGTTATTATATTATGTAGAAATATAATATTATGTCAAATGGTCTATTTCAGGAATCTTTAGCAGATGTGGATAGAACACATTTCTAACGTAATTGTTCTTGATCTGTAGTCAGCTTTAAGCCTCCAAGACGCACCTTCATAAAGAAATGCCGAGAAGACTAATTTGGAATACATGTAACTAATTCAAAATGTAAATCTGAAATACCATATTTTGCTGATTATCTATGTGATTGCTATTCAGATCATATTTCTGGTTATAATAGATCCCGAAGTTATTTAAAAATTGTGTATTTTTATTGTAATCAGTGTAGTAACCATAACAAAGTTTAAAAATAGATTTCGAGTAATTCGGAAAAATATGTGTTTATTCAGCATGACAATTTTACGTTTTAAATATAGTTATTTTCTAGAAAATCCTAGTAAAGGTTATCCTTGCCTTGGTAGAATTTTTTACCTCGTTGGGCGTAATAACTGATGTTTTTTTTTCAAAAAAATAAAGCAAATTCCTCAAACACATGCCGTACGTTTTAAATTAAAAAAATCATATGCATGAAGCAGTCAGTTCGATTTTCTAAAACTTTGTATTCATGAATGTGAATATTTTAGAAATGTTGAAGATATATAGATATGTTAAGACATAGAAGAGAAAAAATTTGAAGATATGGTCTGAATCCATAGACATAATAAGAAGTATAGACGGAGCGACGTGTATATAATCAAAGGACGGAGCGTTCTCAACAGTGAAATGAAGCCAGTTTTTTGACAACCGCTAAACATGTGTGCGCTTAGTGAGAGTTGTCGTGTAGTAAAAACTTATTACCTCAAAATATATCAATACGGACTTACTAAATGATCTAAGTACGGACATGATGAATGGATAAGTAAATACATACGATAGCATTTTCTTTGAACCCATTCGATGCGTCGCGTCGTTCGAAACCCCGATTCCTTCTACGATGCGAGTAAGTGTAGGAAGAAGAAACAAGTTCGGATTGTTATTTAATTAAAATATGGATACAAAAAAGCAAACATATTATTTACTAGCGCCTCGCGATTTCACCCACGTAAATTTCATTCCCGTGGAAAATAGAAAATCATTCCTTGGCATCCCATAGAAACATTTTTTCGGGATAAAATTATATGTGTTAATGCAAGTTACTCACTACGTGTGTGCCAAATTTCATGAAAATCGGTTCAGTAGTTTTTTCGTGAAGGAGTAACAAACAAATAAACAAACAAACATACAAACTTTCGCATTAATAATATTTTTAAATTGCCGTAACTTCGTTTCGAAACGTTTTACGAGATTTTACCCAAGAACGTTTTTTATTCATATGGATGTTGTTTTTGGATTGGCATAGGTTCGATAACTAGCCACGATGAGAGAGAAAAATAATGCATAATAATGAAAATTTTAGGAATTTTCAACAAAAATCTTCATTGCCAATATTGTAAATGCGAAAGTGTGTATGTATGTATGTTTGTTGGTCTTTTTTTTCACATTAAATCAGATCAACGGCTCGATGTGATATTTAGTATGGAGATATTTGAAGGACTATAGCCAGTGCCATAGGCTCCTTTTTATACCGATAAACTTGCAGTGGAAAACACATTCCCATCAAATCAATAAGCGCTATAGATGGCATTATTACAGGCGCACGCAACAGTATGACTACGACGTACGTCCTTAGTTATCAAATTAAATTGCTTATATCAAATGTTTGACAGAAACGTCAGAGTTTTAAACACTTTCTAAATTGCTTATTTTGGAAATGTTATTTTAGTATGGAGATAGTTGAAGGACTAAAGAGTGCCATCGTATCCTTTTTATCATGAAAAACCACGCGAGCGAAGCCGCGGGTAACAACCAGTACAATATAATAGAAACATTGGAACCTCGTAACCTTTGGATATCCATTTCGTACCACACGACAAAGTCCTTTCTTAGTGATGTAAAAATCATTACTTTCAAAATGTGTTGAACAAATTAGGCTGCGGATGGCGGGATTCCATGATGGCTCAATTCGGTTAACTCGAATCACTTCTATCCACTTCTCTCTAATATTTTTATTTCGGACAGAAAACGTTAAAAAAAGGTTTTATGAGGGAGGATTAAATAAAAAAAGCTTGTTTACTGTTACATTAATTGGGTGAATATTAAAAGTAAAAATAGAAATAAGTAAATGGACGTGATTAGTGATTACATTACATTACGTTTCGTTACATTAATAACTAACCCCATAAACGGGGACGATTTTGGCGCTTATTAGTGACAACATTTTCGTTTTGAAAGCTGCCAAACAATTGTCGAAATGGATTTAATAATATATGAATTTTTATGTTTACTTACGTATGAAATGTAAGTCCTTCTTGCTTTTTATTCCTCGAGGAATGATTTTTGCAGCGTTTCACTACACAATTCGGCATTTTCAGGTAATAAACAATTATTTATTTGGAAGTCATACGCCATTGACGAACTGTCACAAACTAATGACCTGAGTGTAGTTTGGTTGTCAAATGTGTATGTGAGACCGTGTATATACAGGAATGGGTGTAGTTTTGCTGGCTTCATTACATTGTTAACAGCGCTCCGTCTATACTTTTTATTAAGTCCATGTCTGAATCGTCATTCAAATTTTGTAGGTACCTACATTTAAATATTGATAAACATCCATTAGAATTTGCAGACGGTTAGTTTAAGTAGGTACGTTACTGAATAAAATTGATCAGTGTTTGTACATAGTTGTAATTTGTACATAGTTGTAAAATATATCTTCTTATTATGTAAACATTGTGGTGTTAGTATTTAAAAAAATACTATAAGTATTCAATATTCATGTTCGACACACAGCTCAACCATATATTAATTCTAGCTATAAAACTACGAGTAGGTATTACTAAAACTCTCAATAATATACTAAAGTATTCTGACAATGCACAAGTGGACATCCTTAAATAGTTTTGACATGAAACAAAGTATTTCGGTAAACATTTTATTTTCTCAAACTCGCGGAATCTGCTTTGCCGAAGTTTAAGTGTTATACAAAACTTTTTCTCTTAAAATTCTGACACGAACTCTTTAAAGTTATTTTCAGTGTAGTTTATAATATACGAGCTTAGATTTGCAATGGATTTTTTTAGTAAATTCCATTTGTATTCAAGAATTTCAAAGTTATTACCGACATAGTGAAGCGACTTTATCTCACACCAGAACTTCATAACATTCATTCAATAGCTTATTTGTTTTTGACGTAATGAAAATTGTGAATTTTAAATACTGTTAATATTGAAGTGGAGAGAGAGAGAGTCAAAAGAGAGAGAAACTCAAGAGAGGTCTGAAAGAATGTTTCGATGTAAAAATGAGAGAGATTACTAATTGCAGAAATAATGGCAGATGAAAGCCTAACAAAACAAATAATATACAATCTGAATGTAAAATGAGAACGGTAGTGGGGTCAGAAAAAACCAAGACCGACAGACCACAATCTTGCTATTGTTAATTTACTATATTATTTATTTTTATACGATTATTGGTTGACAAAATTAATTATTTATATTTATTAATACTGAAATTAGAAATTTATTGATTTCATCATAATAGTCAACGAGCACTGGTACAAACTTGTGTCTGAAATCTAGTCTTTGTTATACAAAGTTTCGGAATGGCACCGACTAACTTTAGTCCAATCCAATTCAACCCCAACAAGACACAAGTTTGCGCGTTTACTGCTAAAAACAGCCTTCGTCATATCTTCTAAAATTCAAAAAACTCCCCTAATAATTACAGCTAGCAATGGAATACTTGGAGTCGATATAAAGTTCCGTTCTGCCTCCCAGAAGCTAAATGCCCCGAAACCCGAAGCCTGCCCATCGGCTGCATCTTTACATTACACAGGTCACACCGTACAATGTACATACGGGTACTGTTCTCACCTTTGGATAGGAGCGCCACTACAAGGCTTCGTTCTATTTGACTGTATCTAACATAGAGCGACTTTAATCATCGATAACCAATATCTATCCAGCCAGCTTGCTAATCTTGCCTTGTGTAGATGTGAGTTAGCTGTGCATCTATCGTATTCTTCACGGGGAGTGTTCCGAGAATTTTTTTGGATTAATACCCGCAGCTGACTTTGATTACAGGACTTCGTGTGAAATTTCTAAATTCTACTGTCACCATCACGCGCGTTGCAAGATACGCTTTAAGCGCAAATTCATCCCTCGCCCTACTTTCTAGTACTCTTCAACATTTCCGGACTGATACTTATGACCTAGGGATCTTCCAGAAAAGAGCTTATTCTTCTCTAAAAGGTCAGCATCGCATGTTACATCTCTAGAGTTTCAGTTGTCTGTGGACGTTGATCATTTAAATCGACTGTCCTAACTGTTTACCTCCTATGCTATAAAAATAATATTAATAGATCCTACAGAGTAATGATATGCTAATTTAATTAAAATACTTTGTGTAATATAATATGATGGTACTTAGGTACAGTATTATACAAGAGTATTCCAAGTGTGCTACATTTTCTAGTACGCGATTGTACAATATAGTAAAGCTTTTCAGGGAGATTCACTAAAGCCATTCTTGAATTTTCATAAGGTTTCATAATATTACTTTAAGAAAATATTATAAAGTTGAAGAGTTTGTTTAGAGCTTGTATTTCATCCGTATATTACCAACAGAAGCGCAGTACACGGGTTATGTAGGTGACCGTGATGGTGACGTATGGCGATGTATGGGAGAATTCTATGTTCACTGATTATCCTCTAGATGATGATAACGATGACGATGATGATACAAGAGAACGTGTTCTGGAGAATAATCTTGTTTTTAGAAATACTATTGTAGGGAATTACTTCTTCTTTTCCACGTTTTATAATCCGATTTGCTCACTCGTAACGTAAACGAGTATGTCTCGCGCATTATGTCAAATGGCGTGCTGCAATCACACTCAGTTCATGGTTCTTTTTCTATGTATGTTTCTTTAATAAGATCTTAAATATTGAATTCTTATATGTATAAAAAAAAAGTATTTTACATTTCTGTTGTCTAGTGGCAGTAATACAAATTCTTCCAGGACCGTAGGCTAGGAGAATAATTCATATGTCATATTATATTTAGAAATTTAGGTCGTATAACGTTATGGCATCAGAATATTATATATTAAATATAAGAATATCATCAGATTATGATGATATTCTTTTTGTTTTTTAATAATAGTTAGTGATCTCGCACACGATACCGACGTAAAGGATATCTAAGGGTTTCGGTAGTCATGAAAATGTTCCCTAATGCTCGCTTACCACCCTATACCTACTATTAAAAAAATCCCACCTAAATATAATGAAAGCTTTTTCTTACCTTTTTTAATTCATGGACGATATATACTTACCAAAAATCTGGAGTTAGGCCGTCCAACGGCGTTGGTAGTACTTAAAAGTTTGATTATTGGGAACAATGTCCCCTTACACAGTAAAAAGCTTATGTATTATGCTAAGGTAATTTTTTTGCAGGTTCCCCGTTGTACGGTGAAGATAGCTACGGAGCGTTCCCATACTTTCAGTTCAACGTTCCAAGGAATGTCACTACAGTAGTAGGCCAATCTGCGTTCCTGCACTGCCGTGTGGAACAGCTAGGCGATAAAGCGGTAAGTCTAACATGCAAATATGTTTCCTTATTTGATAGTTAAGGTACAGATTGTTTACTTGTAAAATTTTATATATTGCATATTTGTATGTTTATGTATGTGTGAAAGAGTAGGTATGTATACGCGTGCGCATTGAAAGCATGTACGTTCAAATTCATCTACGGTCAAACATACTAACATATAATATATCAAACGTTGCAACATAATTCCTGACGTGAAATTAAAAACCTCTTAGTTTACAACAACTTCGCATAGAATCTATTGTATAAATGCGTTGCGAGGAAGAAGACCTCCTCCATTAATGTAATATTTATTAAAAATATACAATCTAAGGGTGCTTTTATAAAGAATCAGGTTTCCAGCGCCGAAATCGGCCTGTAGTGACCATCATGTCGTCAACTTCATCGGACGACGACTTATTTATTATGGAAAATAGTTATTTAAAATGTTTGTATAATAGATTAGTATTTATTATATTAGCATTATATTAATATATTAGTATTATAATTGTATAATATTAGTAGGATGTGAAAGTTTGTATGTTAATTAAAAGTGGAAATAGTATTAAAAACGTGCAATATTTACAAGTAGAACTAAATAGTAATAACGTAATAATATCAGTGTACTTAATATATTTTCTATAAAGGAATATTATTAAAAAAATGGATATTTTTTCATGTTTTAAGTTTATTATTAATGGTGAAACCGCAATCGTGCCGGCCCAAGTGCTGCTACATGCATGCATGCATCGTGGCACTGCCAAGAATATTAACATTTATTTGAAAAAACAACGTTTAATGAACAAGTCTTATACGAGTATGACACGAGATACATTGTCCTGCATTTTCAAAATACTATTATATTAATAATTATAATACTAATATAATAAATACTAATATATTATACAAACATTTTAAATAACTATTTTCCATAATAAATAAGTCGTCGTCCGATGAAGTAGACGACATGATGGTCACTACAGGCCGATTTCGGCGCCGAAAACCTGCTTCTTTATAAGTGAGCCCATAAGATAACATTGCAAACGTGTCGGCGCCGACTTGGCGCCGGTCGGCGCCGACAATTTCGGCGCCGGGAACCTGCTTCTTTATAAAAGCACCCTTAGTCACTTCCCGTAGATAAAAGCTTTATTCCACTTATTTTACTTAAGGTTCGCTTTAATCTTTTTAATTTTTATTTATTAAAAAATGCAGTAAAGTAAATTTCTAGTAAAGAGGATTTATTAAAATAACTAACCGTATATTTTTTTAACTTGAAAGAACAAGGTACACGACAAAGTAATAACTGTCGCATATCGTCGTATCGCAACTAGGTACTGTAATTCCTTCAAGCGCAAAAAAATAATATGACAGATAACAACCAAAGTACGACAACATCCGCTTCTCGGGGATATGACAGTTCCGTCTATTTACAAGTTAACTGAAACAAAATAAAATATTTTGGTCCACAGGTTTCGTGGATACGAAAACGAGATCTTCATATACTGACAGCTGGAGTATTGACCTACACTTCGGATCAAAGATTTCAGGTAAATTATTACCACTGTAAAGTGCTGGCTGCTAGATCGCTGTCAAGTTGACATCCTGTCAACGGCGACGTGACCTTGTCGCGGCGCGGAGTATTCTATTTAGATGTTTGTAATGATGTATGTAGACTTATATGACAAGTTGAACGAGTTGAAGTTAAACGATTTCATTAGGTTCGCAAGTTAGTAGGGTACAATATTTTATTATAAACAGTCGCAATTTTATTTTTCGAATTAAGTTATTTACTACGGTCGAACCAAATAATATCTACATTATAGATTAAACATATTTATTACATTCAGGTCATCAGACCCGATAAATCTGAGAACTGGACTCTGCAGATCAAGTTTCCGCAAAAACGCGACGCTGGCGTCTACGAATGCCAAGTGAACACGGAACCGAAGATATCACTCGCATTTCAACTGAACGTCATTGGTGAGTTCGTAATTTAATGTAAGATGGCTGTATCTTAACTTCGACTTTGTAGTGCGAGCCAAGTTTTCAGAAGTTGTATATAAATATCAAATTCTAAGGGTTTTGTTGTATTTATTAGTGGCTGCGTCAGAGGAATATGTAATTTACACAGATAACAAATATACCAGGATTTTATAGCATATTGTTAAGTTTGCTATAAAATCCTGTTAAAAATTATCGAAGTTTTGTTAAAAAGAAATATTTCAAATTTGGCCCTCTCAAATTGTAGTAACTGCATATTATGAATTAACACCTAATAGAGAAATAATATCTTCATATGTGTTTAGTACAGATTGGATTAAAAGTCCGTCGACTTCTGAATCGATAAGTGTATCGAGCATATAAAAGTTGTAGTATAGTTAGTAGTGTTGTTGTAATAGATAATGAAGGAGTGATCGAAGGATTTATGTATGGGCTGTATTTTGATCGTATCTCTGAATTCCGCATCAAAGTGCAATGACTTTCCATTCACCCGGTACGGGCCAGCCGGGCTCTTTGATATATTAGGTTGGGGAAAAAGTCTTTTCGCATTATAATTTATAGCAGTATGAGCTTTTAATAAAATCTCTTTGGCTATACTATTTGTATCTGGCTGGTTTTGGTATCATTAAAAAGTTTAAATTAAAAAAAAAATTCAAATTAGGAAAATGTTGTGTTTTTCATTCGTATTTCGTACTCTCAAGATGAGTGAACAACTCATCATGAGTTTCAATTTCTGAGAAAATCATTAATGATTTTGTCAATTGAATGTAAATATTTGCAAATCAAAATAAGATCATGTTCATACAACTCAACAAAAGATGTGGTCAGAATAGTTTCGATTCAATTAAATAACAATAAACTAAATAGAAAACAAAAACTCGATAGCCTAAATTAAATGATAAACGGCAACCAAAATGAACAAAAACAAGCCTTGTTTTTCTTTGGTATAAACAATGTAGCCCTCTTCATAAATTACATTTTTGACTTAAAGGACAATTGCGAACTCGGACTGGAACAGATGAAAAAAAATATTCAAATATAGAGATTGTATTCTTTGTTATATTGGTTTTAGCATCTGGGATCATACTGTAACCAAGGTTTTCAAGATATTTTAGTTTGAAGTTTGACATTAATCAAACAGTTAGTTGACTTAAAAACATTAAAAAATAAAATTTTAAGACCAAAATAAACGATAAAATATAGGTATACAGGACCTTGTCTAGTCTAACTATGTGTACGTAGCTAAAAAGAGTAATAAAACACAAAAAGATAAAGCGTAATAAATAAAGATATGTGGGCAAGCTATTTGAAGCCAAAGCATACAAAATCGTTGACAATTCATGTCGCTCCTTAAATACAAAAGCACCACATGTCAAAATAAGCAAATTATACAGGAGCGACATTTGAAAAAAAAATTTGGACTGTTTTATGATTTTTGTATAAACTTAGTGTATTAAGTAGTTTTTTTTTAATAAAAGATGCGTAATTAAATGGGCTATTTTTTAATTAAGCAATCTTAACAATATCTCATATGGACGCTCGAAAAAATGCAAATAAGTTAGTTTTGCATATAATATATTTTAGACTGACTTCTAGAACATTAAACTTTTAAAAATTAAACCACCATATTTAAGAAAATTTAAGCTTCATTTCAGTTTTCAACCACACAAAACGTCTATATCAAAAAACAAATGGCACATACTAACTTACTACATTGTAAATTTGCTAAGGAAAAACAAATAGTTAAATCTTTTTATGAGATCATCAAATAAGATTAAAAATAAAACAAACCTTTGTAAACTATAAAAACGAAGATGCATAAAATTCGTGCATAAAATTGACAAAACAAAGATAAAAAAAAAATAAATAAATACAGTACTTAGGTATTTAGCTGGCTCCCTTAAAGTTAACAGATTTCAATTACAACAATATTGGTACTTATAATTATTACTACGTTGAGGTTCCGTTCACTGAAACGTTTTTAAGCTAGCGATTAAATAAAAAAACAACTAAAAACTGAGGACACAATTATTAATTAAAATGTCAGTATCTCACTCATAAATATTTTATCAATTAAACGAAATTAGCTTTCTATAATGACTCGAACCTAAATAGTGTCTCTTAAATAAAACCTTGGTTCGCCACTGACTTACTATGAGATCATTACTCTTTTCCTACTATTTAAATGAAATATTAAGGCTAAATTAATCCACTTGGTGCATAACATTACGTTTAACAAACAGAGATTAGGTACTTATCTTAAAACATCAGTTTTTGTCGTATGGAGTAAGTCACTTAAGGAGTTAGGGTCAGCGCAGATAGAAAGAAGCGCAGCGAAGAGGATTTTACTAACGCAATTAAAAATAAACTTTAAACTTATGACAATAAAGTGCATAAATGCTTGAGCCTGACAAAAAATGCTCGCGCGTCCTCGGAGATGCGCGGGAATCCCCGCGAGTCCTCGGAGATGCGCGGGGATCCCCGCGCGGCGTCGAGTCGGCGCCCGCGTCGTACGTGTTCCTTCTGTGTTGTCACACCTTAAACATATAGTTAAGCGTTCCTCAACAGAAAAAGTTGAACGATAATTAGTGGTCTTTTTTAGAATATATGGACGTAACATGTCCGCAAGCATTCTAAATTTTTCATAGTCCATTTTATAATAATCGTAAAACAAAACTCCTTTCGATGGTAAAGTCGTGCACAGTGTATTAAATTCACCAAAAATGCATCTTTCTTGCCAACATTCCTCGGCCCATCTTCTTCGTCTGACTTTTTGACGCCTTATTTTATTAACATGTTCTTCCATTTCTTCTTCTTCCGCCAAAAGCACAATTATAATTATATCCCAGTCCACCATCGTTGAAGAAGTTTCGCGACAAACTAGCATGTTT
>LUGF01024134.1:309367-323542 GCA_001625245.1 Calycopis cecrops
TATAATTTATTTCTTATTGATAATCTCGTGATTAAACAGGGATAGGTTATGGTAAGTGTAAGGTATGTTTTGAAATCGTTCGTGGCAATTTTATCATATTTATTAGGTTTTTGTAATGAATTAATGTAAATAATTATTATTAAATTCCGCTTGCTTACCTACTTATAAATTTAATATATATTTTTATCTACACTAATGTTGTAACATTCTACTTATGTTTTCAATACTTGACTTATAATAACTACTGTTATAGCTCAGACAACAAAAAACTCAATTTAAGCAATTTGACATGATGTTATAATATCCAAATCGATATCGTAAAATCTCATTATAACACTGTGTGAGAGCGAGAGAGAGAGAGAGAGTGGTGAGAGAGCCTTATTTCAAAATCCTAACAGCGCGCGTTCGCTCCTGATTGGCCTTGCGCGCGCTGCAGCTGCGCTCTCATTGGTTCAATGCCAGCTTGCAAAGGATTTGCGAGAAAGAGACAAAGCTCTACAAAAAAATGAAAGCTAAAATGAACGCCACAGACAACGAATAATCTACTGTTTATTAGAAATTTAAAAGTAAAGTCATGTGATTTTTTCACATTATATTTCAACATTGAAGCTAGTATTTTAACATTGAATTATAAAAAGTATATATTTACGCGCCGCAATTTTTGCAATCAAATTAAAGTATTTAATAAAAATATTTATCTTCGAAGAACATTATATTTTAAATCGTCGGTCAAGCAGTCGTCGCCTCGTCGGTCAAACAGTCGTCGTCGGTCCAACAACGAATGGGGCAATACGCGTGAATTTAATGTTTCGCAATGTTTGATTAATTGATTAATTGCATTAGTGAAGATAAAGTAGTGTATGCAACTGCATATAACACGGGTATTAAAACACTCGTGAGGTACTATTTTGAAACTCGCGTTCGCTCGTTTCAAAAATTCACACTCGTGTTTTAATACCCTTCTTTATATGACAGTTGCATAAACTACTATTATAATTTCGTATGTAAACGAAACATCAGCGGAAACTTTAAAATGGAATTAGATCCGAAAATCTAAACGTGTAACAATTTACAAACCTACAGATTTAACCCAAGCCACAAAGACCTAGAAAAGAAGCATAGCGACAGAAACTCGGCGTGTCTAGTTACATAATATAAAATGTGCTTAAATTGTTAACAATGAATACTAAATTATCTTACCTGTAATATTTCTTTAGTATTAGTTTTTTTAAGTTAAATAACACATTTTTTCGAAAAAAATTTTTTTTTGAAAAACAAAATAAATGTTTTCCATAGAAACTGAACATATTAAGTAAAATCAAACATTATATGATTTAATTTATCGAATATATCATTATAAAACTATGTTATTTAAAATTAAATAAATAATCCTAATTTAAAAAAATATATGAAAAGTGTTGTGATGGTTATTGTGGCTTAGGATAAAAATATTTTTTTAAAAAAATATTTCGGAATAAAGAAATAACATCATTATATTATTTGATCTACATATTATTATACTAATATTATAAATGAAAAAGTTTATATTTATGTTTATAATTCTTCAAACAAAAACTATTGGACAAATTTAAAAGATATTATATAGATAATGAGTTTGAATAGCATTAGGTACATTGAGTACCAAATATAATAAATATATAAATATAATAATAGTAAAACAAATCATTGTTAGGATAGATTTTACAAGGTTAAAACAGCTAATTTGCACACTAAACAGAACTCTATATTATTATTTATTTATTTATTTATATATTTATTTATTATACATTTAAGACTGGTGCGGTAAAGGTATAAGTAAGGATATGTGTTTCTTTGTTGTTCTTGTTTGTAATAATATCATGGATCTGCTTCTCTGAGAGCGTCATTTGATACATTTACCATTTAAAATTAAAGCTCTTGCTGGCACAATCACCCTATCTTTTCCATTATTTTTCTAATAAATAATTCTTAAGTGGTAACTATATTAATTGCGATATCTATATACATTAATATTTTGCCATGCAGCTGATAACAATATTGATGAAGTACATATTATGTAAATACAATAGCAACTAATATCAAATTTGTTGTAATTTATTTGTCCAAAACTTATGTAAATGGAAAATTTCTGAAAGATAATATTATAAATAACATGTAAATAATTGTTTTATATTTACTTGTATTGAAAATGTAGCACACTTTTCTGTATAAGTAGGTACTCCTGGATAAATGACCGTGATGTTAATTTTTTTTCTTAATTACGAAAGTACTGTTTTAAATTAAATCACAATTTAGACTTACGTAACTTTGACAAATAAAGATATTAAATGTGGTGTTTTTTTTATTTTTATCCATTATATTTATAAACAAATTTTGTATGATATAGGTTTTTAGTAGAGGCTACAGTGTAGTAGTGTAGAGTAAATTGATTGAGAAACAGTCGAGTTTTGAGCGGTTTGTGACTTTTTGGTAGCCTTTGATTATATATTAGAGGGAGTGAGAGAAAGTGGGCAACTTAATAAGGTCTTAAAAATTTTGTGGATATTATGGGTTCGGTAGTCATCAAAAGGCTCCGGCTGCTCCTTTGCAATACAATATAATACAAGCAAAAAAATGTATAAATTAATAACATTTTTATAAATTATATTCTTAGCATTCTTAACATAGCTCAGGTTTTTTCTATACCGAACGAGAGCTTTTTCCTCCTGCTTTTATACCACTTTATTAGGTTAAAATTTTTACATAATGTAGAGAGTTGGTGATATCAAAAACTCGTCACCAGATTTTTTTTTTGCGCCAGCTCTTTGGTCGATGTAACTACTATAAAAGGCAAACATAATCATATTTTTTTATTATTTTAGCATGAGGGAATGCCATGCTGCATTGCAGCGAAATTGAGCAGGCACGACCGGGTCGATAGGTACCTCTAGCTCACAAATGATACTAGCAGCTGAGATCCATCATAGGACATCGCGACAGAACTCAAAGTTCCATGCCCACCATCTCGATATTCCTAAATGTAGTACTGAGCGGTATAAACGTCATTTTTTACCGCGTACAACAGTACTATGGAACCAGCTGCCTTCCTCGGTATTTCTGATCCGATACGACTTAGGGATCTTTAAGAAAAGAGCATTCCTCTTCCTTAAAGGCTGGCAACGCGTCTGCAAGACACCTAGTTTTGTCTATGGGCGGCGGTAGTCACTAACCACCTGCTCGTTTGCCCCCTATACCATAAAAAAAAATAATCATAAAGTTACAGCTATGCTGTTGCTATTCGTGTTTGTTATTAGCCGGGCTCGTTGGAGGGGAGACTAAAGCATCTGAGTAACAATTAAGTGGATCCATTCTTGCCTCTTTCTTTGGGATCAGCTCACCTCTCGCGCGCGCACGACGTCTGCACCGCTGCAGTTTCCGTGCCACGTGACGATCGCTCCCATCCTACAGTCCGCGTAATTGTCGTGAAGTTTTTATTCAACGGAGCGGCAATTAGCCGTTTGGCGTTTGTAGGTGTCTTTATTCCCGGCGGCCGCACAGCCAGTGCGGTCGCTGTGCGATAACGGGGGGAGGTGCCCACTTGCACTCTCTGTATTTTTGTGATGTTTTGTGCGCTCAGTGACGCTTATGTGTTGTGTTAGTGTATCGTAGGAAGAGGTAGTGCCACACTGTATGCTTGCATGTAGCCGAATTGGGCCGGCACGACCGGGGCGCACCTCTCGCTTACACGAGACCGGCGTAAAGTGACAGTTGTGCTGTTGCGTTTCGTGCGGTGTGTAAGTAGCCGGTGGCCCATGGAGGTGGGAGGAGGAAGGAGGGCAGCGCATCTGTGTAGAGCCTGTCTGTTATGCGGATGCGGAGGATACAACGGATTTCTAGACGAGTTAAACGCCACCCAAAGGACCGGTTAGCCCTTTGGGAACCGCGGAGGACCCGACACGCAGGGGGACATAAATCCCCGACCGTGTATTCCCCACTCCCCCTGCGGGGACTGAGAGAAAGCTACAGATGGCTCTTTCTTTGACTGGTTTTTAGCCCCTGAAACTATAAAAACCTCATATTATCTTTTAAATTAATTGTTAAATGAAGAAAACCAAATTTAACGTAAGGTATGCTATTAGCTATTGCTTATTTTAGAACTTTGCTAACTTTGCTTCGTTGAATTGCTATGACTGCTTGTCAGGCGAGTCCGACTAATTTGGGTCGAAAGGAGGAGCGAACCTCCACTCTCCCGCAGGAACAGATGTATCCTGGTATGAAAATTATATTAGCTAACTTCAAAATTTTCATTCTGGTTGGTTTAACCTTGGTACCGTTCCCCGAAGTAGGGGCTGCAATAGCTTAAGTGATCTCAGCTATATCATAGAGAAAGAACCTGGAATTATAATCGCACAGGCATAAAATCTAAATATACCTCAATATTTATTAAAATATTCTTTGAAAAATATTTCAGACCTTATAATGTAAAACCTCCAATTAATTTAAGGTAAAAATGTATTTCGTAAGTAGGAAAGAATACGCGGAGTACAAAAAGGTGGCCTTTGAATTTACGAATAATAAAGACAAGGGAGGCAAAAGAATCTTTTAATATTGACTATGACTTTATTTTAATTTCAATGAGCAGATCTCGCGTTCAAAAGGTTCTTATGTGCTTTTGTGCTATTGTATAGTTTGTACATAGAATGACTTATTTAAGATGCATAGCACCTATGTTGCTCTAGGTTGTAAGACAAATATTCTTCCGCAAACCGCGAAATTATGTAAAAATACTAACGCTTCCTTACTAGGCAAGGTCTATGCTTTTCTCCATAAAGAGGAAGACACAAAAATAATTTTGATTTTACAACTTTTGTTTTTTAAACCAAAGATCCATAATAATAAATTTCATCGTTTTTTTAAAGATGACTCAGAAATTGGAAATTTGGTACTGGATTATACGGTGTCAATAATATGACGAAAGCTAAAATTTTATTCTTTAATAAAATTCATTAAAATATATTAAAGTAGCAGCACCTCACTGTTTACATGCGGTGTTCACCTCCTTGGGATAATTGTACTTACCAAATTTTATTCAATTTGAAACTCAAATCTTACTGTACTAAACTGCGACTAAATAATGATATGATAATACGGCATATAAGTATAAGATTTTTAAGTTAATTTTAAGTTTTCACTTCTTACGATATCTTTTACGGTATAAAAGGCCAATGAGCAGATTTTTAATAACTTCCAATTACCTATGATATCCATTTAATGGATGTTCTTTCTCTCCGCCTCCATTACAATGGGAAACCCTAAAAGCGATAGCACAGTTGTCATTTTATACGGCAATATTATGCATATAAAAAGCACCTCACTGCTCGTGCTGTCCTATTCCGGATCCGACGTAGCTTGTCAGTAACACTTACTAAAATCGTGATTAAGTAAAGTTATAGAGAAACTAGCTGTGCCCCGTAACTCTTGAACTCGTGGAAAATAGAAAATCATTGTATGGCACCCCACAGGAACATTTGTTACGTGAAGGAGTAACAAACAAACTTTCGCATTTATAATATTGATGGATTGTTACGGGTTGCTGTCGAGGGTAATTAAATAAAAACAGATCATCATCAAGATATGTGTAACAAAGCCATTTATTACTTAAAAATCTTGATACTAATATTAGACAAGGTATCTATATCATTGAACAGCAAAGTAACTTAAACTTATATACTTTTATCTATTTATCTTAAATCTATATGTTTATAAACTGCAAATGGGCGCCAGGAAGATTTTTAGTACTTATACGGGATCTTGCTGAAACCCAATTGCCACGGCCACGGTGTCCAGGGTATTACCAAATTTTCAAAATAGTGGGCCTCATTATTACATGTCACACCTTAAATGGCATTTCTATAAGCTACAACAAGAGACGAAATATATGCGACTCATAAATGCATTACAAAACAACTTACCCCTCAGCTCTCAATAACTCCACACTAATTATTATTAGGCATAAGATTAATTTATTATGTTCTTCAAATATATGTATTTCAATCAACTAATTGTACCAAAAGTGTAAATTTCACTCAATATAATTTCTAAATAGTACACATCTGTAGTGTTTGACGATCTGGTAAGTAATATCCGCACTGTCTCATTAAGCACAAATTCGCATTAAGCACAAAAAGGGAAAAGTCACTCCGTAGGTTTGAACCTGGTAGTGTCCGTTCGCCTTATTTTAATCATTCGCCTCTAGACCACGGCTGCTTACATAAATATCCTCAAATTGTGAATCTGTTTTAAACCTACTTCTATATTAATATTTCAAAATACCTTATATGTGACGCGACCAATTTACTGCCTACCATAACAGGATGTATTTTGTAGTTATACTTCTTTATATATAAAAATGAATGTTTGGCTGTATGTCATCGATGAACTCAAAAACTACTGGATCGATTATTATGAAATATGGTATACCACATGTTATGGCATAAAGTGCAGATACGCCTACTTTTAGCCGTAACTAGGTGTAGATACTCTGTCTCGGCTAAATCTAGAATCAGCTGATTGTTTTCGGGTAAAACTAAATCTAGCCGTTATCTTTCCGGTTAGAACTAGATCCAGCCAAACCTTAGCGGCTAATACCCGGTCTAGTCTATATCATGCCGGCTACAACTAGTACTAGGAGTAACCTATTTAGATTGGATAGTACCTAGGTAATCTATACAGAGCCATTCAATATCTAATAATTTAATTACGCACACCGTGAATTTATTTCTTCAGAAGAGTTCAGTAACAGTGCCATACTGGTCACCCAATTTGTATAACCCATTATGCTTAGATTCACCTACAACAAATAACACATCACACGAACACGCTGTCACAAATAATTAATTTATGTACGTAGCTAATTCAATTGTTTTTAAGCTTTTACATTCATATAAACAAAAATAATGCGACGCCGACGATAGTCAATTAAAACGTCAAAATCTTAAGAGTCCGTAGTAACGCGATGTTGTCATTTTGTTCCATTTTTTCTATATGCTTAAAGCGAAACAGCAATAGCTCCATTCATAATAAGAATAATGCGCTTAAACTAAATTACACTCCAGTCCCTCTGTACGATCTATGAACAGTGAAATTTTAAATTTGGTCGGGTTGGCTCACGTGACGGACACAAGTATACTACTATTAAAGTGAGCAAACGGATAACTTTTTAGTTGATGTTTAGGGAACTTACACTGGCGTATGATACGTGTACTAAAACGTATAAGTTAGCTCGATTAACGCAGTAGTTGCGTTTCGCTGTTTTTCGATTGAACACACACTCGAGGTACAGGAAGTTTTAGTAAGAGGTGCCATATGCTCATTGATGCCACTCGCCATCAGGTGGCGCTGCAGAGTAGTAACTTCTGCCCCGTTCAACCGATTGTCATGAAAATCAGAATGATGATGTATTTTAATGGGTAAGAAATTGTTGGCGTAGCAACGCGCGCCGGGTACAGCTAGTTAAAGATAAATAAGTCAACATTTTAATATATTTGCCATGTACGGACAGCAATCAGTTACAGTTCTGTTGTACATACATTATAAATATAGGTGAGATCGCATCTTGACACACCTAGACTCCGCATGACGCTATCATGATTATTTTATTCTACATTTTGTATTATAGCCAGGATGGCTCTTTCCCTGCCGTAGAAAATATGTTTTTAATTGATTTTTTTTTGGGAAGGCAATAAAAAAATCCTATCTTTCTCTCTCTCTCTTTCTAGACGATCTAAATCCAATATCTGATTAGATTAATCTGATCTGATCGAATCAAGCGTAAATAATGATCAAAAAGGGTCTAATTTTTTTATTACTGTTTCTTGGATGTTGAAAATATCTACTGAAATACTGAACATAGCTAACTCAAAAAATGCAATGGAATGGAATAGAACTGAATGGAACAAAATGTAGCATGTTTATTAGAGATTAATACATGTATTAATATATTTTAACATATTAATCAACATTTTAAGTAAGTAGGTACTTAATCTATACAGCACATTTTAAAAAAATAAGGTACATATACCAAAATAACATTATCACAATATCTGTTTGTTTGTTTGTCTGTTCTTCCGATGACACGGCAGATAGCCTTTGTAATAAGGAGTAACTTAGGCTACTTTATTTATAAATTTTAATTATTATTCAATTCCACGTGAGCGAAGTCACTAGAAGAGCTAGTCATACGTATATATATATACATACAAGTAGTAGGCCAACATTAAAACAATGTGTTCACTCATTCGGAATTAGGCTAAAAAAGTATATTTACGAACACCAGAAGAAGGAGGAGGAATCATTTAAGCTCGATACTAGTGCATTCTAATTTTGTTCTTTCATCAAAAAGTTTTAAAATAAAAAATAAAAGCCTATTTATATAACAACATGATAATATTTTATAGTAACCCACTTACCTTATGGGTGTGCTCGTATGTGATCTGCCTGTGCCGAAAAACCTTGTTGTTTATATCCTTTCAAATCGAGAATTCCAATTCCAGTCCAAACGCTTATTGAAATTTTCCTAATATTATTAACGTTTTTTGATAATTTGTAGTCGTCGAATATATTAAGATGTATCTCAAATAAGGCAACCTGTGATTTGTACGTTCTTTTATGTGTAACTCGTGATCATTTGTGCAGTGTGTTCCTTACCTTTACTATAATAATATGTGTTTTATATATGTGTAGTATATTCGTGACTTCAAGAAGTGATACCAACAGAACGGCTGGTAGAAATCAGCAAAATACTGAGTAGGCACCAATTTGTGACGCACGATTGTGTAATGTGTAAAATATTCGTATATTAGGTTTTGTATGTAGTTCATAAATAAATTATTCTTATTCGTAAAACATAAGAAATCATAAGCCCAAATTTAAAAGTGTTAATAATATTGATTGAAGAGAATTTGAATTGGCGCCGGCAGATGTAGCTAATATACCACTCACTTAATGCCACAATAATGAGTTCCTGAGAAATCAAAATATAATGTTGTGTTCCGGCATTTATAATAAAACTAATGTCTCTTTAAGACATTTGAGTGTGAAATAGAAAATAAAAACAAAATAAATAATTTTAGATAGGTAGTGTAAATGTGTGCAACATAAAAATAACTTATTGTATGTGTATTAATATCCCTTTACATTTACAAAGACGCAAGCCTAATAAAACACCAAATATGCACGAATTGTAAAAACTTGCAAAGAGATCTGAAATAAAACCAGGACGTGTTTGGAAGGATGAATGAATGAAATGACGAACCATTTCATATTAAACTGACCCAAAAATAATACGTGACTATGAATATAAATTATTTTATTACCACTACTAAATATTTTTTTTATTTGCTGCATTTGTATTATGAGATTTTTAACATTCTATATTGACTCGATCATCTCAATCTCATTTCAGATTTACCTATTATATTCAAGTGCCTACGCAAAAAATTGAGCGTGTTACATTTAAATTTACACCTATAAGTTTTATTTGTATAATAGATTAATTAATGTCGAGGGAATAAGTAGTATTTAATAGAAAAGGTCCTGACGTAAGGTACAAAGTTTTCAGTGCCTACCACGGGATATGGCGTTAGGATAATATATTATTTTAAAATACGAGTTATTAGATAAACGCTGAGGTTTTACCGGCGTGAAATCTGTCCCAAGAGAACCATTCACGTTTTACATCCTATAATCTTGGCCGGGGAAAGTTAAAGTATCAAGATAATTTATTCTTCATTGACAGAGTCCGGAACCCAAGTTTTATAATTTTATTCGTCAATATTATAAATTGAGTAATACCATTGTGACTTAGAACAGGTACATTAAAAAATATTTAAACATTGTTAGACTAAAGCATTTTTAATTATTCGATCAAATAAGTCATTATGGTATTGTCTTGTACAACACTTTTAAAAAGTTTATTAAGACCAGCCGAATCGGGCCGGCCACGGCACAAAGTACATACTTGTCGCTCACATGAAACCACCTTAAAAATGAGGGCGTATCGCTTTTACTGTTTTTGCAAGTATCCTGTGGCCAGCCGCAGGTGAAGAAGAAAACGCCTAATATCTGCATTATCAGAGTCTTGTGGATGTTGGCCAGTAGTTAACAAAAGGCTTACATCACATAACATTCTTCACATCACATAACATTTGATTACAAAGAGATATTTAGTGCCCGGCAGTTATGTTATGTGAACATCATTTTTCGATTTTTGCATCCGTTTCTGAAATATTTGGTTTTAAAATACCATTTTTTTTCCGAGGTAAATGTTCTCCCCCCACCCCTTTAATCTTCCCAATGGTTGAATATGGACATGTAAAAAAATTACAGCAGTAGTAAATATAATGAAATTTAAAGGAAAGCTATCAGAGCTAAGTAGGAAGTACAAACTGAAAAGTTGCGCTACCAATTTATAAAATGTACTATTAAGATTTCATATAATTTTTATTGAAAATTAGTAGACGATTTTTAATTACGTTAAAAACGTTTCTAATACAATTTAATCAATACGTACAGTTAAAAAACAAAGTCATAGCAGCTTTTATAAGTGCACACGCACACGCATACTATGAGTTGTCTCTGTTCATATACATTCTTATTTAAAATTTTATGTCACTAAGGTACCTATATTTGTAAAGATCTTATTCAATTTTCTGATTCTATTTGTAAGAGTTATAATGTGCTTGTCTATCTAAGGAAGTTATCTATCTATTTCTCCCAGAAATTTAATATGCGTTACACGTTCAAGAACATTGTTCTAGAGAACTGCATCAATGAACTTTTAATGTGAAATTATTATTTGGTTGAGTTTTGATTGTAGTGGAAAATATTTCATATTAGATATTTTATTTTAAGTAAATTAGTTTAAAAGGTTCTTATCTAGCCACTCAAAGATGGTGGCTAGTCCCATCTCTGCGTCTCCCCCGTCTCATGTGTGTCCCTTGAAAAGCAATAAAGTGTCGTCGGCATAATTATGATCTTGCAATTTAGAATATTTAAAGAGCACGATTCCTAAATGTAGGCCAAAAATAAGGTCCCATGCCGGACAGGCGTGAGGGAGAGGCCAGACTAAGAGCAGCTCAGCTGGAAGGTCCTCCATCCGGCCCTCTGAATCAGCAAAATGGCGGCGTGGATTGAGACAATCAGAGTGGTGTGCTCCGTTGGGACATTGGACCAGGGGTCAGGATGAGAATCTGACCCCATTGCATGGTTCCGACGTTCTAGTAAGCAGCCGGACAGTCCTCAAGGAGAAGTCTGGTCTTTTCTCCGAGGCCAGCCTGTCGCCGGTCCAGGACCCTCAAATTACAGCGGTTGAAGGCACCCGCATTGTTTTAATCTGTAGGGGCAATAGCCAAGCTCGACAATGTACTCGGTTGAGCCACCCGGGCTCCTGAGTAGCGTACATAAAGGTATTGCCCTGGGTTACCAAAAAAAAAAAGGTCGAAAAGAAGGTAGGTCCTAGAATACTCCCTTATGGGACACCGTATTTGATATCGTTGTAGTTACTACACTGACTGCAGTGATCACGTACCGCGCGTCGTGGGGAAAACTGACGAACCGAAACGCGGTACACATTATATTACTTTAGAAGAGTTCCCAAAATTATCCACAGCTAACTCAGATCAAATTGAATCGGCTTCCAATTAATTTCTTTCCGTTGTCACCATTCTTATAGTAACTCCTTGACGGTTTAAGGAAAGTAGAAACTAAAAAAAGAGACTCGTAGATTCGATCTCCTTAAACACCTTTTTTTTTTTGTAACGCAGGGGAAATCTTCATCAAGATACCCGGGCCATAAGTGGAGGAATAATGGCAGCCGAGTTATGTGGGATTTTTACCCACTAAAACCCCTGCGGAGAACATTCTAGGCAACACAGAGAGGCTGCGGGGACTCATATAGAACAACATCGGCTGCCTCTCTTCCAGCCTTGCCTTACTCAGGCTCATCACAGACATGTAGAGTCCTCCACTCTACGAAGAACCGGCCTTAAGAGGACCCAATAATCTGCGTGACAGGTGCTAGTTAGTGACCTGCCCCGCACCCGTAGCTCGGGGCGCTATGGCAGGTACACGAGCTCGCCTCAATGTGACTCTGTTACGTAAACGTCGTGATGGATTAACTGTTTCTCTGATTCGCTCGGCTGTCTCCTTTTGCAACATCACTGATTCGCAGAATATGGACATAGCTCTCCACGCCGAGTGTGATAGCAGATACCACGGCTGGGAGCGAGAGGTCTGGACCGATTTCGTTGACCAAGAGCTGCCGTTCTGCATTCCAAGCAGGACACACCTCAAGGGTATGTTGGGCAGAATCTTGGTCATCTTCACAATGGAAGCATTGAAGATTTTACACAGATATTCTGCGAAGCATCCGTGACCCGTTAATACTTGCGTAATTCGGTACGTAAGTCCTCGTCTCCGGTCCATCCACGCCAGAAATACTGGCAGAACTGCTTCCACCACACGCTTGTTCGCAAAGCGCTCCTCCGAGAGACGCGAATGCCAAACTGTGTACGCTCGAAGCCGTTCCTGCCGTTTGATCCCGTTTGGTGTATCACTTCCTCCATTCTGGCGGATATCATGGATACGATTATAAGCCCTTGTGTCCATATCCGCCAAAATATCCAAGGGTGGGAAACGCGCCAAGATGGTTGCTGCCTCAAATGAGATGGTACGATATCCGCGGACAATACGAATGGCCATCCTTCGCTGCAGGCTATAAAGCTTGGCCCTGCAGCGACGTACGCCAATAAGCCGGTGGGACCAAACGGGTGCACCGTACAGCGCCATGGAACGTACAACTCCTGCGTAAAGAGTACGGATTTCCTCACTTGGTTCCTCGAGATTAGGCAGCAGTCTGTGCAGAGCACCCACTACCTTCTCGATCCGGGGGACCAGTCGGTTTATGTGCTCTTCGAAGCCTCATCGTCCGTCCAAGGTGAGCCCAAGGTACTTTAAATGTCTACTTGCATATATGAGAGTATTCCCGACTCGTATTGGTACGATAGGTGGTTCCCTGGTCCTTGGCAGCCTGTGGAACCATAGAGCCTCGGTCTTATGTGGTGCTATCTCTAAGCCCAGTTCGTTAATTTTTGAAACGACGGCTTTTACTCCGAGCTCGGCGAGATCTTTGGTATACTCGAAGGTATTCCCGACAGCAAGGACCAGAGTATCGTCTGCGAAGCACACAATATAGACCCCTTCAGGAACCTCGACGCGTAAGATGGTATCGTACGCGAGGTTCCATAAGAGTGGACCTAGAACAGACCCCTGTGGTACTCCGCAGTTAATCTCTCTCCGAACGATATTTCTGGCCTGGTTCTTCTTATACAAGTGATTAGTACACTTTTTCCGGAGATCCGCTCAAGTCCCGCAGCTAGATTAACCCCACCAGTATGGTTCGATGAGAATGGAGTGACCAAAGTAGAGTTGGAGCAAGCACTGAGACGCTTGAAATCCCGCAACACTACACCCGGACCCGATGGAATACCGGGACGTGTCTGGGTGTTAGCGTCAGGTGCCCTAGGTGACACCTTGAGGGACTTATTTAACAGCTGTCTCCGTACGGGCACATTCCCTACGGTGTGGAAAGAAGCAAGGCTCGTGCTTATAAAGAAGAGCAACAGACCTGCAGATTCGCCCTCAGCATATCGGCCTATATGCCTGTTAGACGAAGTTGGCAAGCTCTTTGAACGTATAATTGCCACACGTCTTAATGAGCACTTAACTAACATAGGTCCTAATTTAGCTGATAGCCAGTTCGGTTTCCGACATGGGCGCTCGACTGTCGACGCAATCATGCGCGTCCGCTCTTTGTTTGAAGAAGCTGTGGCTCGGGGCGGAGTGGCTTTGGGGTTAAGCCTTGACATTGTTAATGCTTTCAACTCCCTACCTAAATCTGTCGTCCGCAAATGTTTGAAATGCTTTAAGATATAAGGCTCAAAATGTGCAACCTATTATGGGTCAACTACCTGCTACTAGAAGTACCCTCGAATATCCATTTTTACATAGTAGTGTTGATTACGCGGGACCAATTCTCATAGCTGACCGAAAGGGACGAGGATGCAAGCTAATAAAGTCTTACATTTGTATTTTCGTTTGTCTTGCCACCAAGGCTGTGCATTTGGAGCTCGTCACGGA
>LUGF01024154.1:5757-27543 GCA_001625245.1 Calycopis cecrops
GTTGAATAAACCACAGTCTTGGTATTACGTGGTCCCTAAACTATATCTGCGTATAAAAGTATCCTTCAATATAATATGTCAGATATGTCGCATCTGCATAGTGTGTGACAGCCTTTACTCACTTTGATTGTCAAACCTGATTCAAGCTGAAACGAAAATTAGCCGGAGAGCCGCTTTTTGATCTTTCATAGATCTGTCATATTCATAGTACGTTTTCAATAGTGTTGTCGAACTTTTGTAGGAGTGATTGCAAAATTTGAAATACATGTCATAGAAAAATAGTTTTATGTGCCTATCCAAAATACAATTTAAAAAATATTTCAAACTTTCTTGATGGTCACTGACAAATTTGAGGTACATATATACTTACTTATAATAGAAAAATACTTTTAATGTGCTTGTAATAAAAAAAGACAATTGATTTTTTTTATCTTTTTTTTTTTATGGTATAGGGGGGCAAACGAGCAGTTGTAGCCATTTTCATGACTACCGACCCCCATAGACATCTGCATAGACTACAGATGCGCTGCCCCCCTTCCTCCTCCCACCTCCGTGGACCACCGGCCACTTACACACCGCACGAAACGCGACAGCACAGCTGTCGTCTCTGTATCTTGCCGGCCTGTATCTTGCCGGCCTTTCAAAAATGAAGGAGCTATTTTCTAGAAAATTCCTAAGTCGGTCTAGTATCGGTCTAGATATACTCACGCAGTACATATAACTTGGGTGGAAATTCAGTTTATAACTACTGAAGTTCGGAGTATCGAGATGGTGCCTGTGGAATTTGGAGTTTTGGTGCGAAGTCTGGTAATGAAATTCAGTTGCAGATATTAGACCGGACAATTCAGTAATAAATTTGCTGCTTTATCATAATATGCGTTCAGATTTTATCGCCATATCATTATAGCAGGTTATTCATTAAATTGAACGGGTCTATAAATTTAAAAGAAATTTATTTTTTGGACCTTACTCCTTAAGAAACGATACAAGACACGGCGGTATTAAAAAAAACAGTAAATTTATGTGAAACAGTAACAGTGAGAGAAAGATTTTAAAGTGCTTACGTCGCTTCCTTCTCTAGCGAACTTTTAACTTCATAATCATATTCTTTCTTAATATTATCCAACTGCATGTCTGCATACACAGTTTTTTTATTGGACTTACATTGTCAGTTCAGAACTCTTTAGCATACTGATAAAATCATTTAAAGCAGTCTTTTAAAATGCAGATGCGTGTTGTTTTTTTCTCACTCCCCTCCTCTAGGCCAGAAATATATAAATTATTCCCTAAAATATACTGTAAACTTAATAGGGAATCTATCTGACGGGCCAAACACTTAGTGAACCGCTGTCCACAAAGCTCAAGCAAATATTAGCTAAATACTACTTTCTTCTTTTGTGTTTTGGTAATAACGGTCAAATGCATACGGAGCATCTTATAAGGGTTCTGTTTTTTGTTCAGAAAAGGGGCCCTAAATATCACTACATTGTTTGTATAATACGTTATTTTTCCTACTAATTATATTTAATGCTACACAATTAGTAATTAGTGGTCAATAGATACACCAATACTGTACCATATTATTTATTTTTCACTAACTTTAAAAATGTAGGCCCTGGTTGTCTAAATAAATAAAGATTTTTACAATTATAATTTATAATAAATAAATCTAGGGGACACTCTCCGGTGACATGGTATTATGAAATTTGGCAACAAGTCTAACAATACAATGCGGAAAAAATCCATAAAAAATAAGTGGCTAGACTGGTTGTCTGCTTCTTCACTTAATAATTAAATCTTTTTTCCTCGAGTTTTTTGCCATGTTAGTTGGCGGCGAGGCGGATCTCAAGTTACATTGGGCTCTATGAAATCCGTTGATACCTAACACACGTACACCGCCAGACCGCGCGGTCGAGCGGCGCTCTCGCCGCGACCGCCTCTCCGCGCGTCCGGTCCAGGCAACCGCGTAACCGCGCGGATCAAGAATTTCAATTTAAAAAAATTTTAGGTATCAACGGATTTCATAGAGCCCAATGTAACTTGAGATCCGTCTCGCGTGCCGTGTGTGATCCGCCTTAACGGCTCATTGGGGGATAAGGCGAATTGAGGGTAAAGAGTTGTATAAGAATGATCACCGTCGGATGCTTGGGGTGTCTGCAGCCCCGGACTGCGGTAAGGCTTAGGGGCCTTAAGATCATTTTTGTACCTATAAAAGGGTCCCATTTTCAACTCCAAGGCCTCCAAGCACTAGGGTCCATCAGAGCTTAATCTGGCGATAAGAATGTGAATGTTTGTGCATTCAACAAAAGGCTTATTTGTCTCCTTTTACTATAATAAAAACACGCATTTAACAATTTTACTTCTACCTAGCACTATTTTGTTTGCTATTTAGGTATGACTTAACGCTATTTTTTTCATCACGGCCCTCTACGAGATATAAAAATAAGTCAAAAATTGTTTTAAAATTAAAAATCTTTGTAGTGCATAAGGCCGGGATCAAACCCTAATCACTCGCGAGTATGAACAATGAATGTCTAAGTACGTATCAATTCTACTACAACTATAAGTTTGCATAATTATAATCTGATGACCCATAGCGCAGTGGTTGCAGTAAGTGTGAAGCGCACGTCACGCCAGATATCGCGGGTTTGAATCTCGTATAGGTCATGAATTATCTTTTTATTACACTAGCCGTCCTTTTTTTTTGGTAACGCAGGGGAATACGTACGCTGCACAGGAGCCCGGGTGCCCCGGGTGGCTCAACCGGGTACAGTGTCGAGCTCGGCAACTGAGTTACCCCTACCTACTAAATCCCTGCGGGTGCCTTCAGCCGCTATAATTGGAGGGCCCCGGATCTACAAGCAACAGGACCTCTCCAGCGACAGCCTGGCCTCGGTGAGTAGGCCAGACTTTTCCTCCTTGGGGACCGTTCAGCTGCCTTTGAACAGACCCTACTCCAACGTTGGAACCGTGCAATGGGGTCAGATTCCCATGCTGACCCCTGATCCCAATGCTCCAACGGGGACGGGTGGAGGACTTCCGACATTGGCTGATGCCATCCGCTGGACGACGGACTAACCCCAAGACCGCCACCCAGGGGCCAACCATCAAACGGCCGCAGAGGACAGGGAGGACAGCAACGACACATGGCATCCCCTCTTCCTCTGCGGTCCCACCGCCAACGCATCTGACGGTGCGCCTCAGTTCGGTCGCGGGAGGCAGGATGCACAGAAATGACATATCGAGACACCTCTCCTCTCGCGACCCCTCTTCCATGGTCGCACCCAGAGCGGGCCCTCGGGAAGCCCACTCGGAGCGTCCCCTCCTGAGATCCCTCTTGGCTTCAACGTGGTGGATCCGTCGAGGGGAACAGTAGCGGTCCTGTGCCAACTACATTGTCAGAATCTGTTCAGTTGTAATAAAACTTAGCCTTTAGACACTAACATACAAACATTCCTATTCATAATAATAATATATTTTGTATTTACGTAATACAGTAATGTAATATAGATTGATTGTGTATTAAACAAACTTCTTGTAAATCAAAACTAAAATCCATACGTCATAATATATATGACAATGTCATTAGGGTTAATCAATTTGTGTAATATACGAGTTGAAACATTGTGTGCGTGTACAATACACAGGTTGATGTATGTGTGCGAGGCGTAGAGTAGGTTTCGTTATATTCTGGTAAAATAATAAAATCTCAGCTTTTAGCCTATGTAATCTAAAACTGTAGCAAGTATCAAATCCCTCCTTTCGCGCAATTATTAAAAAAGGGTTCGGATTGTTTTTTCACGTAGGTATTACTGCTATAAAGATTATCATCAACATTTTTTTATAGTCGGAGCCATTTTCATGACTTTACAGATGCGCTGCCCTCTTTTTACCTCCCACCTCTAAGGGCCACCGGCTACTTAAACACCACACGAAACACGACAGCACAGCTGTCAGCGAGAGGCACCTCCCCGGTGATGCCCGCCCAATTCCGCTGCACGCAAACTTGCAGTGTGACACTACCACTTACTAGGTAAGTAGTATATTAATATTTTTATTTACCATTTCATAATATAGAGTAGGTAGGTACATATTAGATAACTAGCTTCCGCCCGCGGAGTCGCCCGCGTGGATTTCGGACTTCAAAAATTATTCAAAATTATTCTGCTTACTTATTGTTATTCTGATATGAAAACTATATTAATGTAAAGTTTCATGAAAATCCGTCCAGTAGTTTCGCAGATTAGCCCGAAGAAACGGACAAACAGACAAACAAAAAAATTAAAAATAATAGGAAAGTGTTCTGTTACTATTTTAAAATCGTCCCCAATTAGTTTTTCGTAAATATATTCAATGTACAATGTAAGTTTTACTGTTTTATTATATTATGTATAGATAAAAAATATATTTATAGCACGAAGTTTTAAATGTAGCGCTATTACTGCGATGCAGACCAATCGGACCGACTCGATCGGGGAAGTTCCTTTCGCTGACGTAACACTAGCGTTAAGTGATGGCTATGTCGCATTGCTTGGTTTGTGTGTTTGTTGGCCCATTATGGAGACGGAATTAAGGAGGACAACGCATCTGCATATCGGTGCGGATATTAATGGGCGTCACAAAAATAATGTTGAGTTCAAAGGCTGACTTGGTGAGGAACACGCGTAAGTATGCACAACACGCGGATCGCAGATTCGAGTCCCGCCAAGGGCAGAGAATTTGTATTGTGCATATAAATAAATGTATTGGAGTCAGGGATGTTTATTTGAGTATTTATGTACATTTCTTTTATTTCTGTTATCTGTACCATTGTCGTAAGAACAAAAATAGCTCTAGTAACCTACTTTTTGATATCTTCGAAATAACTCCGACAACAATAAGGACATATCTCTTCAAAACCATGGCCGAATGCGAGGCAAAATTAAAAAAAAAGAATTTAAAAATAGAACGTAATTGTATTTTAAAATATAACGGAATGCATAGTTGTCTCTTGAAAGAAATTCATATTATATCTTGCTTAAATAAAATGTCGTTTATTTTATTTTCATTTGTGAATATAAATTAGGAAATAATATAGTGCATAGTTGTCACTTCTTGATAGAAATTTATATATCTTGATTATATGTATAATACGTTTTATAATATTTCCAATAATAATTTGTGAATTTAAATTACGTGTAATACAACTGGTTTCTATTGTTAAAAATATATTATTTATTCTAGTGTAATGTTTCGTTTTGTTTAAAAACTATACATAAGATAATGCACAAAAGTTCGATAAGTATAACATTATCTATGTACATTTGGAAAACAAATTCAGATAGGCAAAAATAACTTTTAAACTGCGGCTAAAGAATAAATTAATATGTTAATCGTCGTTTAATTTAATAGCTCAAGAACAGACTACAAATTAAACCGCATAATGTAGTACACAATAATTATGATCACACGAAGCATAAAACCATTATGTTCAAACGGGGTCGATATCAAGGAATTCCATTACCGTAGCATAATTACATCTTAATTACATTACACATGTCTAAAATTACTTACAACTTTTTCTCCGCGAAGTTATCGATGCGCACTATATCGATATCACTTCAAACAACTCGTTAAAGTTATATAGTTAGGTAACATCACTAGTGTACATGTCGCGAAACTTTTTGAATTTCGAACGTGTTTGCGACACAGGCGCACGCAGCGGCGTTTAGTTGACAAATGAACTCGGCGGCATTCCCGCCTTACGGACGACGCTCATCCCGACGCCGCTTGCGGATCCGCGGACCGCGATCCGTCACTCAATTAGGAAATATTGTTCCGTGATTGTACATTGTACGAGTTGGAATTGCGGCAATCGATTATTGGCGGCAATTTTTTAACTCGATGATCTCCGCTTTATAAAATTGCGAATAATGCCAATACGCAACCGAACAGCTGGAAAGATAGAGAGAAAAAACAATGCCGTTAGCAAATTATCGTGTAGACTCTGCACTCTACTACAATTTGCTACCGGCAAATTTTCTTTTTCATAGTATGGGGGGGGCAAACGAGTTGTCAGAGCCCTTTTAGATTCCACTCCCACAGACATACTCATAGACTCTATCTCCTCCCCTTTCTCCTCCTTTCTCCTTCTCCCCTCTATGGGCCACCGGTTACTTACCCACTGCACGACACGCGACAGAATAGCTGCCACTTTACACCGGTGACGTGTAAGCGAGAGGTATGTCCCCGGTCGTGCCGGCCCAATTCGGCTGCAAGCATCGCAACACTACCACTACTAATAACAAAAAACGTGATAAATTACCGCTATCCTTCTCACTCAATTAAGGAATATTATTCCGTGAACATTGAACGAGTTGAAGTTCCGGGAATCAATTTTATTACACAAAAAACGGGTCTTGGGGAAGTGGGAAGGGTGACCACGGGTCACGAGACGCCGCGGCGTAAAAATTAGGAATAGACAGTCATAGAGACCACTAGTAGTGAAAACTAAAAGTCTAAGAGTCTACTATGAGTCGGCTCGTGACCACGGCTGGTGTAACCCAGTAGAAACGTCGAGCAAATGTATATGTTTTAACTAACACCTTTAATAAGTCTTATCGTGTTAAAACCCGTGAAATAACCACAAACCCAAACGCGAAAGTCTCAAACAAGTAAAACTAAAACTATCTTAAAATGCTATACGTAGCACAGGAAAGTTTAACTATATCTAACTCCCCGCTCCACTTTGCCATGCTACGTACTCATAATCCCTTCCTAACGTCGCTAAAGAAAACACTTAAAAAAGTGGTAATTTACCGCTATGTATTAGTAAGAGGTAGTGCCACGGTGCACGGCCGAGGAGGTACCTCTCGCTTACATGACATCAGCGTAAAGTGACAGCTGTGTTGCGCGTTTCGTGAGGAGTGTAAGTAGCCGGTGGCCCATATGGCGAGGACGATAGAAGGCAACGCATCTGTATAGCTGTGCGGATTTCTATGGGCTTTGGTAGCCATGAAAATTGCTCCGACTGCCTCTTTGTCCCATTATAGGTACTGTAAAAAAATTAAAACATTATCCGAATTAACATTGCGGTTATCGATTATCTTGTTTTATTCGCACCTTTTTTATCACAAAGAAAATGCATTTACGAAACCGTTTAATAGTTGGAAAGGGATGGCTGCTTTACGCTAAGCTACTGTCGACTATATACAAAATATTAACCGCGAAAATTCATTCAATTATGAAGTATTGTTCCGTGATTGAACATTGTAGTCAAAATTACGATAATTTACTGGCCACACTATTAGTTGAATGATCTTTTGGCACGAAAAAAATTGTATTGTTGTATCTACCAGGTCTTTATTATAAAAGGAGTGACTTTTCTCGGGAAGATCCCTAAACCAAGAAGACGAAATAGTCGCTTCGCTAATTCGACAAACTGTTACGGCGATAATATTGTAGGTCCATCCGAAAAAAAAGACAGGCCAAGCAACTGCCGGAAACAACAAAAATCATTATTGACAGCTCAGTCAGAAGTAATATAAGGCGTACCTTTTTCCTTTGTGAAAAATTGTTACAATTTGTAAAATCCTGAAGGATTTTTAAGTGTTTTCCACGTTGGTGTCTGTCAACTAAGTTAAACAATTTTTAGGACTACATTTGGTTTGGTTATCGTTTATTTTCTTTTATTCTGAGACAAAATAACTTAACACAAAAAGTACGCGGAACGCATTAATAATCTTAGTTATCGTTATCTAATGCCAGTCAAACTATTAGATATTTTGGAAGGAACTAAAAACCGTTTGGTTTTGTAATACTTATATATTACTTTACCATTTGGTTGAATATGATCGTAAACATATTTTTGAGGATAAAATAGGATTTTTTCTGTCACTTTACGACTTGATGTGACGGAGGTACCTCCCCGGTCGGACCTGCCAAATTGCCCTGCAATGCAGCATCACACTCTTGCTGAAATGCTATGTAATTCCGTGTAATGTCAAACTAAGATAACTTGGCAAAGATTAGGTACTTACCGGCCGGCGATATAATCAAATACGAAAGATCAAAGTTAAGCCTAAGCCGTAAAAATGTAGCCTTGGCTTTGGCTACAATTTCATCGCTGGAGCTTAGCGCCGAAGTTCAATGACCGATCTAGTTGATAAGCTGTCAGCGCTCAGCGGACGGGGATTCGGACCCGCCCAGGTACTGGCCACTGTAATAATATAATTAGAATATAATAAATCTTCTGTCAGATGGAATATTTACATTTGTCAAAAGAAATCTCGGCCAAGCTATAAAATTTCCTTAATTACACAATAGTGACTGAAACAGAAATTCGCTCGGGTGGAGCTGCGGGCATAGCTAGTATATAAGGTTGATAAAAACGAGAGGCATTAAATGAAATCACATATTTAGTGTATGAAGGGATGTATGTATGATGATATTTAGGGTGCACAACACAGGGTGGGAGTGGCTGGAAAGACAACATGGGCACCTCACTTTCCGACTGACGCAGATACTGACGGGGCACGGGTGCTTCGGTAATTATCTGTGTCGCATACGCCGCGAACCCACGCCCGACTGCCATCACTGCGGGAACTGCCACGAGGATACCGCACTGCACACTCTCGCGGAGTGCCCCGCGTGGATACAGCTGCGCCAGGACCTTGTGGCAGTCATTGGAACTGACCTCTCGCTTGGGACCGTCGTCCAGGCTATGGTCCAGTCCGATATCCTGGAATGCTGTCGTCACTTTTAGTGAGGCAGTAAAATCCACGAAAGAGACTGCGGAGAGAATGCGTGAGAGCGCTAGTTCTCTCCAATGTCGAAGAAGACGCACGGAGCGTCGGCGGGTCTCCAATGATCTGCAACCTCCATGAGCGCTTTCTTGGGGCGCTGGTTGGGGCCTTCAGCACCCTAGCAGAGGAAGACCGAAGGTAGCCGGGTTGCACTTCGTACTCGCCTTATCAACCGTAGCGGGCCTAGGTTCACGGCAGCTTTCGTAGAGACCACCTGTGGTCATAGGATCTGATAAGGGTCCAGGGATCGTCCTTTCCTAGGGCATACCTGGGCCATATCACAATGACAAGACGACGGAATACCGTGTGGTTTTAGTCGGCATAATCATCTCGTTCTCCGAGTATGAGATGGTACCCGAGGGGGTTTCCACACGTAAAAAAAAAAAAAGTTTTTACACGGTTTAGATATACGGAAAATCTATAAAAATATCAACAATAATCTCTATATACAATAAAACTCTCGTATCACAATGCTAATTACCATACTCCTCCGATACGGCTCGACCGATTTTCATGAAATTATATGTACATATCGAGTAGATCTGAGAATCGGCCAACAACTAATAAATAAATAATTTTAATCTCGATGATTCCACTGGTTCGAAACTTACGCCGGCGAATTTTTCATATACATATATATATTCATCATCTAAGTTTGAATGTAAAACAAATAGCTACTGGAACAAAATTATGATGACACTGTATCACACACAATTCCTTCGTAGTACTCGATGAGTAAACCTCGCTGCTTACAACCTCCTCACAAATTAATATCACATTCACCCTCATAAATCACGAACTCACCCCTACTAGTGGCAACATCTTTTCCGATCCCATGTCCCCAATCAAAGAGACGTAGGGCTAGACAGGGCACAACACCATCACATAACACACTCACGCACACCTCGCTCACAAACGCAAAGTTTTTGCTGCTCTCCGTTTATCCCCCTTGCTACTGTACTCCCTAAGGACAAGGATGGGGTTCTCTAGACCTATATTGCAGGTTTACCTAGCATAGGTTCCAGACTCTACAATAAATATAAAATATCAAAAACTCCTGATGTTAATATTTGATTGTGAACTTTATTGTGAGGGTAATAAAAAATATTTTATTATTATTTGTTATTATTTTTATAATCTTTACTTATTTAATCATAGGTAAACTAGCACCGCCTTGCCGTTTCCCTCGCTTAACTGTCGATCTCGTGACGCTCTTGCCTAACAATAGGACATAAAGACGGTAGATGCAGAGATAGAGCAGGCAGACATTTGACGACCAGGCTGGCGCAGTGGTACAGGGCTCGGATAAGTGGAGCATGTTGCGTCAAGGGTCACGGCTTCGAATCCCGCCTTGGTCAGGATGTTTATCTATGTATTGTATGTATTTCTATAATAAAAATCTTACATATATAAAATTTCTTACATTTATAAAACATACTAGCTTCCGTCTGCGGCTTCGCCCACGTGGATTGCAGATTATAGAAAATCTCTATAAATTTCAACTTATTATGTTATTCTGATATGAAAGATATATTACTGTAAAGTGTCATAAAAATCCGTTCAGTAGTTTTTGTGTGAAAGAGTAACAAACATCCTTACAAACTTTCGCATTTATAATATTAGTAGGATTAGTAGGATTAAATATATTCCGTTGCCTAGTCCGTAACACAAGTCCTTACGGTACTTAGCACGGGGCTAGGCTAACGTGGTGTGTAAAGTCCACAAATATTTTTTTTTTTTTTTAGAGCAGTCTGGAGAGTAAGAGGTAGTGCCATGCTGCATTGCCGAATTGTGCAGGCACTACCGGGATAATTCTCGCTGACACGATACCAGCGTAAAGTGACAGCTGTAATGTGGCGTTTCGAGCGGTGTGTACGTAGCTAATGACCCATGGGGGGATGAAGAAGGAGGGCAACGCATCTGTATAACCTATATGCGGATGTCATGATAACTGACCCTTTCTATTATTAAAAGACAAAATATTGAGTAGGGACATTTTTTAATGAAATTTGGCCACCACACTTTCCAATCGCTGCTACTTCTGTGTGCACAGGTAATAACGTGACCCAGTGATGTAACCAGGAGTAAGTAGGAGTAGGATTCTGTTTTAAGTTTGAACCCCTAATGATGAGAGACAATGTAAAATTGCAATAAATGTCAAGTAAAGACATGGATACTTTTTTATGTTGTAGGGGTCAAACGAGCAGTCGCAGCCATTTTCATGACTACCGACGCCCATAGACATCCATATAGAGGCTATACAGATGCGCTGCCCTCCTTTTTCCTCCAATGTCCATGGGCCACCGGCTACTTAAATTTAAAACTACTGGGTCGATTTTAATCACCTTACACTAATTACAGAACGTTACAGGGGAATGGGTATGTCATGAAGTAAGAATATGCTATATTTTATTACGATTGGATATTTTTTTTTGACCCCTAACAAAGTGAGGGCGGGTCGTTAGTACTATGTAAAAATGAGGAACATAACCTTGGAATGACGTTTGTAATTTCATATCGTTTGACCGTGACCGACACATCCTGACAAAAAACAAGATATTATACAAACCACTATCATACTGATATATTTATACTATGTTTTGTCCTCATGTCATCGCATCAGACTAGGTATGTTTTGTCTAACATTCAAACTTTAGAATATTTAAGTGCATTAAAGTAATATTAAAAAAAAAAATATATCCAAATATGATCCATGATTTATTATATATCTGTTTTTTAAATACATTAATTATTTTTTTTTATTTAATAGTAATATTAAAAATTATGTTTTAAAAAATATGGTATAATCCTACTAATATTATAAATGCAAAAGTTTGTATGTTTGTTTGTTACTCCTTCACGCAAAAACTGCTGAACCGATTCTCATGGCACACTTATTGAGAGTAACTTGAATTAACACATTGGATAGTTTTTATCCCGAAAATATTATCAGATCGAATGCCATGGGATGGTTTTCTATTTTCCACTGGATCGAAATATACGCGGGTGAAACCGCGGGACGCAGCTAGTAATAGATATTCGCAGAATCTGGAAAAGAAAATTGGTGAAATATAACGCCACATCTTACTTATAACACCCAGGGGTGTCGATATACGCCAAAAATCCCAGACTGCTTCTTTTCCTCCTTACACTATAGGAACATTTTAGTCAACGATGATATTCCTAATATCTGCTTTAATGATGTCTTTAGTCTACACGAATATGTAAAACAACTATAACGGATTTTATCACCGATAAAGCTTGTGAGGCCTATGTCCAACAGTGTACTGCAATAGGCTGATGATGACGATGATGAAAGCTTCTGAAACGTCGGACTCGTAAGATAATTTAATAAACTGCAATAAAGTTCGTCAAAATTGTTTTATTGTAATCTGCTTTCTCGATCGTTTTTTAGGGTTCTGTAGCCAAAATGACAAAAATCGGAACACTTACAGCGCGTTCACGACCACAGCGGTGCGAATTGCGGCGTCGTCTGTCTCTTTCTCACTCGCGCGTGGAGTATCGAGTGAAAGAGAGACAGACTATCCGCTCACCGCGCCGGTCTCTCTCTCACTCGCGCGTCAAGTATCGAGTGAAAGAGAGACAAGCGATCCGCTCACCGCGCCGCAATTCGCACCGCTGCGCGCTGTGGTCGTGAACGCGCTGTTATAGATTCGTCATGTCTGTGTCAGTCCGTCCGTCCGTATGTCATAGCTATTTTTTCCTAAATTTCGAACTTTGTAGGTTAATGTATTATGTGAACCGCTATTAGAATTTTGAATAAAAATAAATAAATTAAGAAATACAGGGGGGGCACTCCATACATAGAACTGATTCTAAAATTTTTTTTTCATCCAACCTGTATGTGAGGGATGTCTCTGAATAGGTCTTTAAAAATGACATTACGGTTACTAAAACCATTTTTCATCAAAATTAATCGTTTGAAAGATAGACGCTTCCAAAATGGAAAAATGAGTGTCCCCGTCCCCCCACTCTAACTTTTGAAATAAGAGAGTGAGAAATCTAAAAAATATATATGCTGTAGATCTCAATGAAAACTATCAACGAATATTGGTTTGAGCGAGATATCATTATTAGTTTTTGAGAAATAACACATATTCAAAAAACGCAAATACAACTTTGTCGTTCAACAAACGCTATGAAAACCAAGTTATTTTATTTTCTAGTGAAAAATGTCGCTGAGACCCTTTTATTGGTACGGAACCCTCCATGTGCGAATCCCACTCGCACTTGGCCGGTTTTTTCTAATTAGTCTTATTGTTACATTGCAAAAATTAATGATAAAATCCGAAGCGGCCTTTGATAGAGTAAAGTGGGCGCCATTTTGTATACAATAAAGGTTACATCGTGCCTTATAAACAATCCAACGGCTCAAAATGTATTTCGGTAAACTGATTATTCGCCATCACGATTCAAACTATTGAATGTAAAAATCATCTGCCCATATTTATCATTATCAGAGGAAACACGTGGTCATTTTGGTGGTTATCATACATAATTATATAATTTTAGCGGAGCAATGTGTTTTATCAGGGAGATAAAAATATACAATGTCCGTGTCTGCTTTGACGTGTTTTTTTTTATGATATAGGAGGGCAAACGAGCAGCCGGAGCCATTTTCATGACTACCGACGCCCACAAACAACCGCATAAAGGCTATACAGATGCGCTGCCCTCCTTTCTCCTCCCACCTCCATGGGCCTTTGGCCATGGCCTCCATGGGCTTTTTGGTGTGGTTGGAGTTATTTGGAATATCGTAATATAACATATTAAAAAAGGTTACGCGTTACGTTGTGTTACGCTTGACTGCATTATTAACAGAGTTTATAATCTATTTGTCTGAAAAAATAACTATTCTGAATAACCATTTTACCAATTTTATGAACGTGATGGCTGCATGGATAATATTACTGATAACTCATAATTGAAAAGAAATTAGTAAAAGTATTCGGATACGACGGATGATTATAACGCTTATACAAGAGACAGTGATATAGGTATTATCTGGAATCACTCCTTTCATTATTACTGTTAGAAATCTCTATATATAAAATTCTCGTGTCACAATGTTAGTTACCATGCTCTTCTGAAACGGCTGGACCGATTCTCATGAAATTTTGTGAGCGTATCGGATGGGTCTGAGAATCGGAGAATCTATTTTTCATCTCGATATTTCCACGGGATCGAAATCAACGCGGGTAAAGCCGCTGAGCTAGTAAATAATAATGATGTTTAAATTGTGTCATCACTCACAACCTGACTTATCTTATAATTGTTTATTGTTTAATTATGTGAGTAAAACATGTTAATTTACAGAAGGTACGTACAAGGTTTTATATTGTTGCCGGCACATTATCGCAAAGTGGGGTAAATGCTACTTAATATATTGGCAATATTTTATACAATACTGTCAATTCAGAAGTCAGGGGGGAACTTACAGTGAACGATCTGTATATCGACGCAGAAAAGCGACAGAAAAATGCGGTAAATTTTATTTGCATTTTTACATTGACAAACATTAGAATTATACTAATTTCTATTTCCCCCCTGGGATACAGGAAAATTCTAGTCCAAGAGCCAGAGCACATTTGTAAAGATATGTTTAAGTTGAAATCAATGACTTTTTTAAATTTTTATTTTTATTTTATTTCGCTCTAACGTAGATAGATACCTACATACGTGCAGCGGCTCATCTACATATCACCGTAAAAAGCCAACTTGTCGTTTCTTGAAAAAATGCGAATAAAGTTTATTTTTAAAAAAGCTCGTCAGTCAGTCAACCACTCAAGACATTCTATAAAAATAGACAATTTTATGTAACATTTTTTGTATATTCATATTTTACCCAGAAAAAGAGAACAAAAAAGAAAGAAATAACAAATTTACATATCAAAAAGGTTTACAGAGCTTAAATTACGTGATCCTCGCAAAGAGGCGCGTTTAAGTTCTCTTTATATAAAATCTATCGTAAACATGAATTCAATAAGGAATCTCATTTCTACGCAATACTCAAGAAGGAATAATCACTTTCCATCCGTACTCCTTTACCTACAATAAATATAAATGGTAAACAATAATAAACAGCGATAAAAGGGACCGTTGGAATCCCGAAACGTCTATACAATGTCTGGCTTTGATTTATGAAGTGAACGTGATCCGGATATTATTTCCGCCATATTCTCTGATGCGCTGAAGTAAAACGGCCTGTATTTGTAATCGTTATTGCTAGAGCCAACTCACTGCATTATAGGCTTATTTATTATGTGATAAATATATAATTGTGGAATACTGAAAGATATTAGAAAGATAAAAAGAACATTTTATTCATTACGACAAATACAATAACATAAATAGAACATGTTGATATTGTGTCACAGTGTGACAGTAGTAACTATAAATAAATGGAATGAAAATGAATTTGCCACCTGTAATCAGTAGGTAGGTACGCACTTCCTTGGAGTGACATAGTTGAACTTGACTAAATTATGTAAGTATAACGTAAATAAATACTAATATGAACTGTATACATAAATATATAAAATACAAAGAAAGTAATATTACATAGCTACATATATTTGCGTGCATTCCTATTTTAAAAATAGAATTACATAGGCATACTAGCTGCCCGACAGACGTCTTGTTAGAAAATATGATGTCGTGGTAACTTGTAACAATGTGGCTGAATTGTCAACCTTACTTTACCCTACAATATTGTACATTCTAGATACAAACTGCAGTGCCATCTGCCTAGCTGATTTGTGAATGTAAATCATTCTCAAATCGCTTTCAACACACAAAAAATTTCGTCAAAATCGGTCGTCGTCGTTTAGGAAGAGTTCAGTGACGCACACAAGAAATACAATAAAAAATGGAATAGAATAAAAAAAACACATTCAATGCTTTACAAATACATAATATAGCAGAATACTTGAAACACATAAAAAGAAAAGAAAAAAAATACTAAAACAAGAAAAAAGAAAAGAATTTGAGTGAAAAAATATATAATATACTCGTATATAAAGATCCAATAATAATTGGCTATTAGGCACGGGCTTAATCTTAGCAAATTGTCAATTCTGGTTGACTGTATATAAAGTGCGGAAACGTGGCACCCCGACATTTCTTGCCACTCTCCGGTACGTGAGCAATGTATTCTGCTCTAATAGCGCCTTTATAAATCCGCTGCAATGCAGTTAAGGGTCAATTCACACCAAAAGCGCGGCGAAGGGCAGCGAAGTGGAGCGCAGTTTATGTGTCATATGAATTTCAACTTTATTTTCACTACTATAGTACTTATTATCGAATTCTCGCGAATTCTGGAGCATACCAGCGACTTCTCGCGCATTCCAGCAACTTCGCGGGAATCCGCGCGTCTCGTTCCAGTTTCTCATGCGATAATAAGTATTATAGTAATTATTATAAAGTTGAAATTCATATGACACATAAACTACGCTCCGTTTCGGTGCCCTTCGCCGCGCTTTTGGTGTGAATTGACCCTAAAGAGAGCCTTCTCTCGAATGCCTATAAAAACATTCTAAGCATTCTAATTAACAAGTCTTCTAATGAATCAATGTATTTTGTATTGTGGTTGGTACAGTCGACCCCGTAAAATGTGATCAAAAAGCAAACAATACGTCCTCTCCATACAAAGTCGGTCAGTCGGCTAATAAGACAGAGGAGCAGATGGAAATAATTCTATTAGAGAGGCCCTTCGGTGCCGGCCGTTAGCGAATTAAGTATTCAGGGCCAATCACATTATATGCATGTGTTTGTGCGAAGTGATTAGATGGGACTGTTTTCAGAGGGCTTTATACTTTTATATGCTTGTCTTTTCTTTTTTTTATGTAGTATAAGGGGACAAACGAGCAGTCGGAGCTATTTTCATTACTACCGACACCCAAAGACATCCGCACAGAGGGTATACAGATGCGTTGTGTCCTATATCCTTATTTTTGCGTGTACATACACATTTTATACAAAACAAACGTGGGAATGACGTTTTGGTGATAGGTATAGTTTTAATTTAGCAGTTTTCGAATTTATTTATAAATGTGTAGGTACTATAAATTCTTACTTTTAGTACCTACACATATAGAAATAAATTCAATTTAAATTAAATTAAAAGAAAGAAAAAAAGTTCAGACATGTATTTCAGCTTGACGCGTTTTCGAGAAAAAGGTCTTTATAGACGTACAAATACAAACTAACAACAAAGTGATCATATAAGGATTTCTTCTCTTTGAGATACGGAACCTGCAAAATTAAATATTCCAAGCTCGATACATACAAGCGATTCAAGCAGATCATGAAACAGTATGAATAGACTTATTCAAAACAAATCAAACTTACGTATCAGCCGTTTTCAATATTTAATCGATCGATGGATTTGCCTTAGGTTTCATAGCAAATATTGTAAAGGTCTCCAAAGTGGATCAAGTATGGATCAAGGATCTCCAACTTATTATTTAATATGAAACAGAATAATTAAGAGGTTCGTTAATTCCACCCAATTGAATTCTTGAATTCGAATTTCGAAGACAAAGCATCAATGAAGTCATGTATTTTGTTTTTTTTGCAAACCCTTGGGTTCGGCCCCAAGAATTTGCCTTTTTGAACCAATACACGTTCGGGTATACATATGTACCGTCCTTTCTTACCCGGGCTCTTTCTGGTTACACCACTGCCCATACGTACGTGTTTAGACATTGATTTCAGTTCATTTTGGATAAAAATATGCGGACGCGTCGTAGATTGTTGATAGAAGTGTACTTCTAAAATTATCTTATGTTGTACGTAGTATAGGAAACTTGAACTACGGTACCTAGAGGCAGCTATAAGATAGCTCTCCTCTTTCCTTAGCTATGTTCAACATGCTTGTAACATGTTAGCTGACGCAATTCCATGCTCATTTTCCCCGCCTGCGCCGCTCAAGAAGTTTCACTTAAAAAATATCGTGATTTCGATATCGATTTTCCCTGTCGTTTCGATAATGCGCATAATTGTACCCATTTCAGTCGACCCACAAGATTACACACTCGCGCAGGTCGAACATAATCATTTGAGAGTCTTTCGAATCGGCGCCATATCTCCGAATTGTCTCAACGTTCTGGGAAATTCGAAAAGTTTCCTGATGGAGCGCAGTCATTCCGAGAACTTTTGATTTTCCCCAAATTTCTTTGCGTGCGAAGAATTTTATCGTTATAAACATTGTCAATTTATAAACACGCGTGATTTATTTTGACAAGTCGCAAGATAATGTTTCGATTATTCTTTCTTTCTTTCTAATCTGTGGGACAAAAATCGGCTTACATTAATATATGTATAAGACGTTATTACTTCCTGTTCACTGCTAAATGTGAGGGGGCAGTCGGATTACCGGGAAGCCATTGCAATTAGTGACATACAGAGAAGCGCCCATCTAAAGCTGGCTTCTCACTGCGCGTGTTAGCCCGCGCCGCGCCGCGCCCGCACGCACCCCGCGCAGTGTGAAGAGCTAGGCGCGGCGCGGCGCGACCTATCCGCTAAAAGTCGGTAACTTCAAAGGCGCGGCGCTGGCTCGCGAATGTAGGCGATCGATACATATATACATATATACACACATTCATCCACCAACCAACGGTACGCACCGCGCCGCGTCAGTTTCCGTTGGGTGGCGCGGTGTGTCGCGTAGCGCGTCCTTGCGCGTGGAGCGGCGCGGCGCGTAGTAGCACGCGCAGTGAGAAGCCAGCTTTATAGCTACTTTGATGTCACTATACTAATGTAACTATTTACGTGTGTGAGTAATATTTGCTTAGTCACGCCGGATCGTTTTGATTTTTATTTGTTCTAGGATTTTCTCAGAATAACAGAAAAAATCTCAGAATTTTACGAATTTTGATATTTTACCCAAAATTATTTACTTTTCAATTAAATATGCATAATATGATTCCTTATTAAGCTACGTTGTAAATCGTACTTGAAATCTTTAAAAGGACAAAATATAAAAAATGAAAGAACATCTTAAAAGGAAATACTGAAATCTACTAAGGGTCCGGTTGCATTCCTTTGATCATAAACAAAGGATTTCTATTTCTGTCAACAGATAATCTCAGATATCGGAGAGTCGAATAACTCTAGTTGGTTGTTGTTCCACAGGCTAAAGAACGAGTGGCGTGACGTGTACACTGTACAGCGCGGGGCTCAGAGGGTTAACGGGACGTCTGTCAATCTCAGCTGATGATGATTACTACCAATTTTTTTATAATATAAAGCGACAAACAAGCAGTTGGAGACATCCGCATAGGTATAACACAAATGCGTTGCCCTCCTTTCTCTTTCCCACTCCATACGGCATTAGCTACTGGACAAAACACATCTGTAATTTTACGCCGGTATGGAGAGGTACCTCCCCGATTGTGTCAGCCCAATACGACTGTATGCAGCGTGGGACTACTTCATACTAAAACTACACCTTTGTCACCTATTTGGCAACTAGTGGTCATCTTCCGTGTCGTAGGAATATGTAGCATATATTCCTACCTATTCCTAGAATGGGTAGCTCAACATAGTCGGTCAAGGTGGAGGACCGTTTGGTTTCCAGGGACCGGAACCGCTTACCCTTAAAGGGGTTTTGGTAGGGTATTTCATAGACTTGGTTTCAAAAAACCTATCAAACCGTTAACTCGATCGTCGACTTAGTTTTTCTTAAGGGTAACCTTATCAATAGAGTTAATTCGTGTAAGCACTAACCCTATTAGAAAACCCTATTGCACAGCTTACCCGTTCATAGGGTTTTTACGACGCGCAAGCAACTTGAACCTCTACGCTCACGAAATTCAATCTCACACTCTGAGTTCAATTACGCATTTTTATAAAAATTGAAAGAAAACAGCATGCGCGAAACAGAGACAAACATAGGGTAACCTTATCATAGGGTAAGCGCTTAAATATTAACCGCTTATAATTGGGTAAGCGCATCAAAAGTAGTTAACCTTATTCAATAGGGTTTTCACATCGATAGACTTACACTATCGATAGGGTTACCCTATCATTTGGGTAAGACTTCAATAGGGTTACCCTAAAAATAGGCTTCAAAAATAGATCAAAAGAAGGGGTTTTCCGGTCCCTAATAATGGTTTCAGGGTTCAAGGCCGTCCGTCGTAAATATGAAATAGCCCTTCTGAGAACCCGAAGGGATTTCCACATGCAAAAAGGTCTCAACAGCATACAGTTTGGTTACGCGATGGGAAGTTATTACGACTGACTTATGACCTGGTCAAGTCGCGGAGAGGGTACAAGCGGCTTGTGACCGGGACCTTTAGCGCTGTCTGGAGGAGGCCTATATCCAGTGGACGTCTTCTAGCTGCTAAGGAATGAATGACGTAGACAGTGTTTGTGGCTAGATTTTTCCACTGTCTATGGCTTGAGAGATTTTTGACGCAGTTTGGTTTTATTTTTATAGTTTTTTTCTTTATATACTAGCTTTTTAATAGCTTTCTATAATATTTTTAATTTATCGCAAATACATTTTATAGGAACCGATTAATACTTCTTTTTATGGTTCCGTAGTCAAATGGCTAAAAACGCAACCCTTATACATTCGTCATGTCTGTCCGTCCGTCTATCCGTCCGTCCGTCCGTTAGTATCAGTCACAGTCACAGCCATTTTTTTCCGACACTATAAGGCCTTCGTAGTTGAAACTTCTGTAAATCGTTATTCGAATTTTGATTCCTACTAATATTATAAATGCTAAAATTTGTATGTTTGTTTGTTCTTTACTCCTTCACGCAAAAACTGCTGAACCTATTTTCATGAAATTGGGTGCCAAATTTCATGAAAATAGGTTCAGCAGTTTACATGGAGCAGTTTACATGGAGTTAGCAAGTTACATGGAGAGAGTAACTTGGATTAACACATATGATAGTCTTTATCCCGAAATAATGTTCTAGCGTGATTAACACGGGTGAAACGGCGGGGCGCAGCTAGTAAAAATAAAAAAATAAAAGGGGGGCACTCCATACATAGCACTGAATCCATTTTGTTTTTCTTTCAACCTGCATGTGAGGGGTGTTTATGAATAGGTCTTTTAAAATGACATTAAGGTTACTAAAACAATTTTTCTTCAAATTAAATTGTTTAAAAGATGGACAATTCGAAAGTGGAAGAATGAATGTGTGTCCGGGGGGGACACACATTCATTCTTCCTCCTCTAACTTTTAGAATAAGAAAGTGAGAAATCTAAAAAATAAATATATTATAAAATATATATAATCTCAATGTGAACTTTCAAAGAAAATTGTTTTGAGCGAAATATCATTATTAGTTTTTAAGAAATAATACATTTTCAAAAAAAACGCAAATGCAACTTTGTCTTTCATACCAATGCTATGAAAAACCAAGTTATTTTATTTTCTGATAAAAATGTCAAACATACATACAAACTTTCGCATTTTTAATATTAGTAGGATTTGCACAATCATACAAAAACAATAAAAACATGTAAATGCTTAAATTTGTTTCTTGGCATAAAAATAAGCATTAGGTCTCATCTAACTTTACAGCCGGAATGCTGTAAAGTTATATCGGCCAGACACCGACCTAAATAAAGAAAATTAACAGACATCAAATTTTTCCTCAAGACATTCAGCTACGAAAATAGTAACTAAATAAAATTTAAAATTTCGTAGAATATAATTTTGGCGTACCGCAAAAATATTAGATATTTCCGAGGAAATATATAACTTTGCATGAAATATATAATTTGATTTATTCCCGTTTAACTTTTTGTACCCCTAATGGACGTAGGTAATTATGGGGTAAAATGATAATAATGAAGGAGAGTTCAGTCTCAAGCACGTCTGTACTGCGCGCAGACTGTTATTTATCTGCAGACCTAAGTGTTGTGTTGTCCTGATATTAGGATTTATGCTCCGACAAGAACGTGGCTCGGACAGAAGCCTGAAAATAAAAACCTCTTTTTACGATATATGCGAAACTATAAGG
>LUGF01024154.1:31995-44779 GCA_001625245.1 Calycopis cecrops
CCCCTCTAACTTTTAGAATAAGAAAGTGAGAAATCTAAAAAATAAATATATTATAAAATATAATATAATCTCAATGTGAACTTTCAAAGAAAATTGTTTTGAGCGAAATATCATTATTAGTTTTTAAGAAATAATACATTTTCAAAAAAAACTCAAATGCAACTTTGTCTTTCATACCATTGCTATGAAAAACCAAGTTATTTTATTTTCTGATTAAAATGTCAAACATACATACAAACTTTCGCATTTTTAATATTAGTAGGATTTACACAATCATACAAAAACAATAAAAACATGTAAATGCTTAAATTAGTTTCTTGGCATAAAAATAAGCATTAGGTCTCATCTAACTTTACAGCCGGAATGCTGTAAAGTTATATCGGGCAGACACCGACCTAAATAAAGAAAATTAACAGACATCAAATTTTTCCTCAAGACATTCAGCAACGAAAATAGTAACTAAATAAAATTTTAAATTTCGTAGAATATAAATATATAACTTTGCATGCAATAATTAATTTGATTTATTCCCGTTTAACTTTTTGTACCCCTAATGGACGTAGGTAATTAAGTGGAAAAATAATAATAATGAAGGAGAGTTCAGCCAACAGTCTCAAGCACGTTTGTACTGCGCGCAGACTGTTATTTATTTGCAGACCTAAGTGTTGTGTTGTCCTGATATTAGGATTTATGCTCCGACAAGAACGTGGCTCGGACAGAAGCCTGAAAATAAAAACCTCTTTTTACGATATATGCGAAACTATAAGGAATATAATATAATTAGGTATAAATGATTCCTCATCGTTTATTTATTTTATTTTTTATTGAATTGTGTGTCATAAAAAACGAGGTTTTTTTGAAGCCCAGCGAAAACATATTATCATTTAGCGTGAGTAAAAATCATGTACGCATGCTATACGTAGCACAGAAAAGTAGTAGCAACTGGTAGTAAAACTGGAAGCTACCAGTTAGAGTGTCTACGCTTTGCTGTGCTACATATAGCTTTATAAGAAATTACACTTAGGCTCAACTCCCACCGAAAGAGCGGCGAATGCAGCGAAGCGGAGCGCACTTTCAGTGTCATGTGAATTTCAACTTTATTTTCATTACAATAGTACTTATTATCGAATTCTCGCGACTTTAGAGCATTCCAGCGACTTCTCGAGCAGTCGCGGGATTCCGCGCGCTTTCGCTACCTGGCGGGTCACTTCGCTTCGCTGTCCTTCGCCGCTCTTTCGGTGTGAGTTGACCCTTACTTTTAACAACTTATGACTACTTGTGGCCATAATTGCTGTAAAAATACTGAAACATCGGGATTGTAAAATACTCAAATAAAGTGAGATAAAATCTGTTAAAATAGTTTCATTACAATGTTGTTCCTTCGCGTTAAATAGAGACAGCACAAAGTATTTGTGTTAGAGACAAGTATTCGAGACACTATATAATTATGTTGGTGCTGATGATGAGCAGCATACACGTGGAGCCAGTTAACTTGGTGACGCTCGTACGTGACCGGGCGGCGGCTCCCGCGGCTTATTATATGTTGGTGCTGATGATGAACAGCATACACGTGGAGCCAGTTAACTTGGTGACGCTCGTACGTGACCGGGCGGCGGCTCCCGCGGCTTATTATAATTTGCTCCACGCCGCGGTCGGTTTGTTGATCGAACTTCATTTTGCTGATGACGTTACTCTTGACACTTTGAACTGGCTGCTGCAGCGTTATTGGGACGGGGAAATCCAGGCAGAGTACGGAGCTGTGAGAGTTCCAAATGGCGGAAGTGTGGAAAGGAAATCTATGTGATGCGGCTGTTGGTGAGAGAGTCACAGCAATCCAACACTACGTAAGCCTAAAGCTGCGTATCGACTATGCGCTCCAAGAGAGCGAACATTGGCGCGCGCTCCAAACGCGCGAAATTGTTACCATTTTGGAACGCGCGCCATTGTGTTCGTTGGAGCGCCCGAACGCGGAGCGGTCCGTTCCGTCGGGTGTCGGTTTTTTACCACGCATCAGTCGTGGCGCGCGCGCCAATTGAGACGGATCATTTGAATTTTTTTGTGTTTGTTGCGCTCCCATTATGAATAATGCTGCCACTGCTCGTGCACAACTGGCCTGCATGTTGAACGACCGAACACTGGAACACTTGCCACGCGCGCCATGCGCGCTTAGTTGATACCAATCGAATATTTGGAGCGCGTTCGGCGGAACGCACTCTTGGCGCGGGTGTTCATGGCACGCGCGCCAGGAGCGCATAGTCGATACGCAGCTTAACAGTAAAATATTTCTCAAGTTAAAGGAAACGCAACAAACATTATAATATAATTACGACTAATATACTACTAGTTTTACAGAAATAACAGTAATGGGTAGAACATGGATGCTGTTAAGCTCCTTGAAGGTTAGGAACGATGTAATCACTACATAGTATAAAACAAAGTCGCTTTCCGCTGTCTGTGTGTCTGTATGCTTAGATATTTAAAATTACGCAATAGATTTTGATGGGGTTTTTTAATAGATAGGGTGATTCAAGAGGAAGATTGCTATGTATATTAACTCCATTTTCGAAGTCCCAAATCCACGCGGGCGAAGCTGCGGGCGGGAGCTAGTTACTTTAATAAACCGCAATAAAATCCGTCAGTGTTTTTTTTTTAAATAAATCGTTTAGTAAATACCTTCATCGTTTGTGTGTGGCTTGACAATAAATGTGTGTATGTGAGTGTGTGTATGTGTGAGAAAGACGCATAATATACATAAGGCTCTGCGGTCGAGCGTCGATAGCATAGATAATATACTAATACAGGTAGTTAGTCTCTAGTAGGACTAGACTCAAGCTGCTCGTTTGCAGAGATAATAAATCTTACTTTTTCAAAGATCAAAATTCTCAAAGCAATTAGCGACTTACTTGTCACAAGAAAATAGGAGCTTTTTTGTATTTTGGAAGAATGTCTGAGCCACTCTCGGACATTCAATTGATCTATCTACATAATATAAGTAAAATGAAAACCTTTTCTCTTTAATTCAAATTTGTCGTCACACTTTTCGATTCGAAATCTGCCCGATTGTCACAAACCGCTTGCAACGTCAAGGTAGGACGTCTAAAATGACCTCTGAAGAGATCTTGTTGCCTGCAGGTCCGGTACCCTCCAACTGTAGTGGCTCAAGGCATTAGTAGGGGTTTAGTCGGTATTGCGCACCCCCAAGTGTCAAGTCCGAACATAGGCCTAGGGGTCACCCAGGCGCCTAAGTATCATACGTAAACGTATTGTGATAACAGAAAAAGGTTGTCTAAAAATGAGCTTGTTGATTAATGACCTTCAAGTCGAATTTGAGTAAGAAGAAAACTCAGAAAACTTAACACAAATATGACGTTTACAAAGTAGGTTAATACTTTAAAGGGGACAGAAGTTATTAGTGTGTTTGTCCGGCGCGAGGAGCCGGGGTGTGATGGATGGTGGGCGCTGACGTAGGTAAATGTAATGCGACGTGTTGTCGGCCCGCAGATGTTGGGGTCTCGCAGACCCGGGATTCCTTCACAATTATTATTCTCAGATTTCCTCGTGGGCTTGAGAGCCATTCAAACAGATATTGAAGTCCTAAATTCGAATTGAGTAAAGGGTTCTAACATTTTCCCAATACGTGAAATTGACTGTTATACACACAAGTCTCGCAAAACCGATCGGTCCTACGTCGGATTTCTCTCTGACCGTATCGGCCTACGATCTCATCGGAATAAAGAAAAGAGTGAAAAGAAAGTGCGCTATAATAAGTAAGAGTATTATTCTGTAAGAGGTAGTCCCACGTCACATTAGCATAATTGCGCCGGCCGGGGAGGTACCTATCGCTTACACGATATCGGCGTAATATGACAGCTGTGCTTTCGCATTTCCTGTGGTATATAAATATCTGGTTCCCCATAGAGGACGGAGAAGGAAGGAGGGCATTTATATAGTATATGGGCAAACAACAGTCTAGTCGGAGCCATTTTCATGACATCCACAAACAACTTATTTCTAACTAAACTTAGGATTGTCTTTGAAAAGATAACCACCTTTTGGAATTCAGTTAAACCGCAGTTCTGAAAACCGTATCAAAAGCCTCAGCCTAACTCGACACAATTTTGGACAAAAATAGACATAAATATACATATATTCACTCTTAAATGAAACCTCCTTTTATGAAGTCGAATTATATTTATTGTTTTCTTACTTTCTTTTCGAACACATAAAAAAATAAGTTATAATAAGTTCCACATAGTAGTAAGCTTTTTCTATGATAGCTATGAGCTCATTCCGAGCGGAACATTAAGACGCTTCTAATGATACCAGATTTGTCTCAATATGACAAATACTTTGGAAGATATGAGGGAATAGATGAACACAGCCACATAATACTTAACGGACAAAATAAAAACCGCCATTTGGCTTCGCCGTTTTTGAGTAAAAATCACCGACGTAAATTATAAAGTAAAGCGAAATTACTTCACAAACACAAACCTGTCTCCAGAGTGTCAGCGCGATCACGACGAGGTTAAATCGTGTCCAATTTAGACTAATAATGTCATACGGATTCGCTCGAAATTATTCACGACGTTCCCGAGCATTACCGCCACTCGGAAAAGGAAATCCCGCGAGGATTGAAGAGCTCTGAGAACTCGTTATATAAAATATTAATATCGAGGAGCAGTGCAGATTATAACTCTGTGAGCAACACTTGCTGACGCGCTCTTTACATATGCATTATGCAATATGCATGCCTCTCGGACTAGTCGGAGACCAGGGATTGTCATTTAATACTATTCTATTTTCTACAGATTTTCATTACAGCTTAGTAATGAAAAGAAATTAGAAAGTACTATAAGAGCATAGAGGACTTTGTTGTGGGCCTGTCCGTGCTTTTATCATGAAAACCTAAACCTAAAAGTTTGTCGAGGACCTAGAATCATATAACTTGACTTGAAATTATTTATAGAGGAGAAGGTTTTTAAACATTTTCACTCATAGAAAACTACATCAGGAAGTAAAACAGGCTATATTTATAACGATTGAAGAATTTTTATTTTTGACGCAGAACTAAGTGGCCACGAGTTGCCTAGGCCAACATAAATTTAGGAAATATCGTCAATGTATAGTTATTTCGCAGAAGTCAAGAAAATATTTCCGATTATAGATGTTTTGGCTCCTGTAATTTCATACTTTAGTTTTTCCCTATTTTTAGTTTTTCTATTACCAACAGCGTATTTTCAAGTTATTGGAAAACCGACCATGTTATTCAACAACGACGATCCTAAATTATTTACAGATTATTATTCCATATCAGTTTTATTGTTAACATTTAGTTCCTATTATTTCCCAATTAAGAAAAACAATATCATATTCCTTGCAATCTGGTTTTAGAAATACAAAATGGCGCCCATTATACGCCATAACGTAAAAAAAATAAAAAATGAGCTCACAAAGTAGGTACAGGATGTGGTTCGTAAGTGTCGATAAATAGGTAAGTTAACAGTCAGAACAATTGGTATAACACTTACTCTCATAAGAATTTTCAGTTCTTTTTAATAAAGAAAGTGTAACTGTCACAAGCTCTTGGAGCATAACGACTCTTTGTACAGCGAACGTGTAAATATCATGGAATGTTTACTACACAACAAACGACTTGTTCTTGAATTGCAAATAAAATTGCTCATTTTATGTCACCGCGCTTAAACAATGGCTTCCTCGTAATATACAGCACATATTACCACGAGCACCAAGACGGCTAATGTACCTTCAACAACCAACAACGTGAAATATTAAACAACTCCAAACAGTTTATAAATTAACCGTTTTTATCTTGAACATCCACTGCGTTCGACAGGTTTTTAATGACTTATTAACTTGCATTGTTCCAAAAGAGTACTTAAGCTTTCATTATTACCTTAAACATGAAAATAAACTGCACAACATTTTCATTAACAATTTTTATAAAGAGGTTTATTACGGATATACTGGCTGTTCTTCGAAATATAAGCCAAAGTGAATTTTCAAAGGATAGACTGACCATGTTGAGGAAGCCTAGCAATTAATTATGCTACTAACTACAAGGGGCGAAGGCATATTAATTTAAACTTTAAAAAATAAAACTTCCTTTAGCTCAAAAGAGGTTTTTTTAAGTCATAGAACTTGTAAGATGTAGTGCCGCATTGTACTTCTTGCATGCAGCCGAATTGGTCCGGCACGACCAGGAAGGTACCTCTCGCTTGCACGAGACCGTCGCGTTTCGTGCGATGTGTAAGATGCCGGTGGCCCATGGAGGTGGACAGGAGAAAGGAGGGCAGCGCATCTGTATAGTCGTTTTGCGGATGTCTATGGGCGTCAATAGTCACGAAAATGGCTCCAACTGCTTGCTTGCTTGACAGTAAATATCTGGTGGCAAGTCGGCAAAATGCCACGAACCCGAGCCTGAGGGGACCGCAATTCAAAATCAAAATCAAAAAGTTTTTATTCAAAATTGAATTACAGGAATTACTTTTTGAACGTCAACAATAAAATCTACTACCGGTTCTATTATATAATTAAATAACAATGCCCAAATTTGAAACATTACATTTCTTCAAGCTTGTCTATTGGCAGACAAAGAACCCCAATCGATGAAATTTTCTGGGACCCCGAACCATTTATATATCTACCATCCATTAATATACCTACGCCACTGGTTTAATATTGACTGGGAGCGCGGAGCTACTTCTAGGGCTGTGATTAAGTGATGGTGCCCTCTACCTATGCCTAGCTTACGTAAATTTGTATGTATGTTAGTAACTCTTTCACACCCAAACCAGTTAACCGAAATGGCTGCAATTTGGCTTAGATGATTCTTACAATTGAGAACAAAAATTTACTTTTTATTCTGTACATTAACAGCTCTTTTGATATAGGTATATTTATTTTACACGTGTAACCGCGGGACACAGATAGTCAATAATAGGCAATAAACGAAATATTTGCTGCAAAACACGGATTTCGTTTCAAAAATCGTCTCGCTATAAAAGGTGTGGAATTGAAAATGCAGCTAGAAAAGAACGAAACTTGCATCGCAAATCCAACGGCTTTATATATTTACCTACATTCAATACAACAGCTACGTACCATAATATAGTAATGTAAAAGATCTTGCTCAATTTTTTTTTTGTTTGGAGTAATCAGAATCATTATCATAACTATCGCCCATAGACATCCGCATAGCGGCTATACAGATGCGTTGCCCTCTTTTCCCCTCCCACCTCCATGGGCCACAGGCTACTTACACACCGCATGAAACGCGATAGCACAGCTGTCACTTTACGCCGGTCTCGTGTAAGCGAGAGGCACCTCCCCGGTCGTGCCGGCCCAATTCGGCTGCATGCAAACATGCAGTGTGCCATTACCTGATACCTATTAATGAATGTTGTCCTATATCAGATAATTCTCTATGTTGCAGTTGGCAATACACGAACATTTTATATATAATACCTATATAAAATGTTCATGTAACAATGCTAGTTGCCATTCTCCTCCGAAACGGCTAGACCGATTCTCACGAAATTTTGTGTACGTATCGGGTAGGTCTGAGAATACGCACATCTATTTTTCAGCTCAATATTTCCACGGGATCGAAAACGTGGGTGAAACCACGGAACGCAGCTAATAACAAATATAATTAAGCTTGACTTTCCTAGCATAATCACGTCATAAGCGATGGTAACGCAGCTGTATTGGCGTCACTAGAACATATACTACGTAAACCAAATAGCACATATTTCTTACGAGCGGAGATAGTTCATGAAAATGTTACATTCGTACATTTAAAAGCGTGAGTCTTCATCACTTTCCTGCAGCTGTCATCTTGGAAAACGATGGTTTTTATCATGAAATTTGTCGCACAGACTTATTTTAGTAATTTTTATGAGATTCTAGTGACGCTACCCGGCGGCCCATGGAGGTGGGAGGAGGAAGGAGGGCAACGCATCTGTATAACTTGTGCGGAAGTATACGGGCGTCGGTAGCCATGAAAATTAAAATGGCTCCGACTGCTCTTTTGCCCCCTTACCTATACTAAAGTATACCAAAGTACCTTACCGTACCATAAACTAAAGTATACTGAGTATACTGAAAAAAAAAACTTACGCACTTCAGAACTGGCAAAGTCGTGACGGAACCGTTTTTCTAGGAAATCGAAGCTTTAGTCGGCAGCGTAAGTCCAGCAAATTGGATCTCTAACACCAAGGAAACTCAGTACAGATTGCTATCACAGACTTTAAAATTTTAATTGCTGTATCAAATTAGCGTTAAATTATAAAATCATATTGATTGGTTCAGCCATTAAGTAAATATTAGAGATGAAACATATAGTTGTTTGTCCGGATTCCGCATATCCGACCTCTCGTCTAGCAGGATTGCCACATATCCGGCGATTACCGCATCGTATACTTAAAATAGATTCAAGATATACTTAGAAGACGTTGGCGGTGAAAAGATCGCTGAAAATCTTGAAGGAATTTACCTGAAATGCCCTACAAAGTACAAAGTATTTACAAAAATAGTCATCATGCTGGCGCGATTCGTGCGGAGTGTCAAGGTCAAGAGGTTCCGGGAGGTGAAGCAGTGAATATACAACTTAATTATTGAATTTCACAAAATTATGTTTCGTAAGTGATACCAACTAAGAAAAAGCATGAAAATTAAATATAGCAACGGACTCTATAGGCACATTGTAAATATGTCATACTTATACTGTGCTATAGGCGCATATCATTCGGTAGGTACTCGGACAAGTATATAGTATATAGTAGTATTTATGCCTCCAGATAAGTTAAATTTAATTATTAGATGACATTAAATGGTTTCATGAAAAAATAAAGAAGAATGCTTATGTTGTATTATAACCGTGGTACGCGGTACCAGGGCTGTGCCAGAAAGTGTTCATTGCTCTCTTCGAGTTTACCATCCCTGTAAAACTTGACGTAAATAAAACGTTAGCTGTCCGTCCCGGCTCTTCACGCCGAGGTACACGATGTTGTTTATCTCCTCGTGTCGCTCGAGGACGGCACTAGCTTGTTCACTGCACACATTTGACTAATTATGTGTGCACTCGCCTTGAATGTTTACACGCATACAATAATTAATTATTGCGTTATATTAGTCGTGCCATCGCTGCACCGCAGCCGAAACAAACCGGCACCACCGGGGACCTCTCCCTCGCACGATACTTACCCCGCAGAACGCTGTGCTACCACAATACCGGCGATTCGTAAGTTTATGGCCTACATTAGGAGATGAGATCTGAAATATATTAGTTATTTGAAGTGTGTCTTACAGTCCAGACTATTGTATCAACACTTTATTATTATGCACTAAAACACGTCCTCCTTCTGGTGCAGTCGAGTAAGCAGGAAGAAAAGCGTTTAAAGGCGACAGTAAGTTAAGAGCGCTACGTGCACAGCCTCCTCTCTAATATCGCGCGACCTCGGGCTGCGCACCGCCTTCAGCCCGCGTTAGGATGTGGAGTCATAAGGCGCGCCAGCTGTGCCTTTGACAATAAAAACGTGATTCGTCCTAATGTCGGCCGACCGCTCGAGGTCAGGCCCTTATTTCATTCACGGCGACATCGTCGTCATCAGCGTACTAAGATTATATTGCATTGCCTCGTTGTCTAGTGGTAAGCGTGTTCAACCACAGACGTGAGGTTCCGGGTTCGAATCCCGGGTCGGACCGAAAATTGTTATTGGGATTTTTTAATTTCTAATAACAGTACAAACAATAACGTCCCATCGGAATATGAGAATCAGGGAATAGAAAGTGCACTTGTGTTTGCGCGCACACTTGTGCACTATAATATGTCCTGCGCAGATGGCACGTCTATACAGACGGCCGCCGTAGCCGAAACCGGCTAGGACGACATTATTATTATTAAGATTATATTTTTGTCTTAAAAATGATTTTGTTTTGACTTCTGTTGACTGCTGAGTATTTGTTAACTACCTACTTATATATTATCGGTTCGCAATCCCTAATCCGGAATGTCTCTCTCCGCCTAGCAATTTTATAACAATACGACTGGCACGACGGACCTTACTCACTTAGATAAGTGGGCCCTGGATATCCTCATACTTCGTGTGGTTTGTGAGAACCAAAACACCCTTTTTTGAAAGATGCTGAAAAAAGGCGGAGTAGTAATATTAATTAGTTAACGTACAGGCAACACCCTAGGGTAATGGTCAAAATGGTTGAAATCTCCTGGGGTCTCCAGGGATGATCCGTCCCTATGGAATACCCAGGTACATTGGCAAAGACTTCAGAGTATTGTGTGCCTTTAGTTGGATGAAATCCGACTTACCAATCTCCATAATAACCCTGCGAGAGGATTTTCTGCACAAAAAAGGTTATTTCAAGTAGGTAATAAACAATTCACAAACTACTAACCACACTACAACCAACTTTTCTAATACAAAATACAACTAAAAAGGATTTATATCGTCGCCAAGTGAACGCTCGCTAAAAATAGTTTCTACGAGGACGTGAAGCGAATGTATGAAAAAAGGTTGACTGTCGCATAACCGGGAGAGTGCAGGGCGCTATGTTTAGACCGCGCTCGTATATCAAGCTGAAACTAATGCTATCATTGTTGGCCGGAGCAAACACGATATCTTTTTCTATCTTTTTTCTCTTTGTGTTTACATTTCCGCCTTATTTATTTTTATGATATTTAGCGAAAGAGTTTGTTTGGGTTTCAGCTATTAAGATAAAAGCAATTCTTTTCAGAGAGATAATTAAACTACATGTAGTTAAATTTAGTAAAAATTAAACATGAAGGAAAAATCAAATTTATATTCATGCTTCTTTTTATAGTAAAGTGACAATAATTTCCTCCTAATCAAACTTCGGGTACAGCAGCCACCGCGATAGAAACTGCGCTGGAAAAATTATAGTGCTCAAGTGTGTTCGCAGGCACAAGAGCACTCTACTATGCCTTTTTTTCCCGCTTCCTATAAGACAATAGTTTGTAGGATTTTCAAAGAGAAACCAGGCGCAGAACCGATGGCGTTACGTGCACTTCGACGCACATGTGTAGCTTTGCTGACTTCTAACTTCAGACAGTTACTAAAGATTGAAACATCCCAATATCACTTTTTGCCTGACTCGGGACACAAACCTGGGATCTAACGATCTATAGGTAAACATGTTACCTCTAGACCGCGTGATAAACTTGAATTTTTGTTAAACCTAAGAAAAGCTAGACGAATTGAAAGAATTTTATTCGTCTATATCATAATGTAAACCCAAGTTTCAATCCGAAATATAAAATAAGGATAAGAAAATTTTTAAATAAGAACCTTGCTATTTAAATATTAAGAATACGCCATTTTATTCCTTAGAATTCAGAATTATATCAAAAGTATCTTTTTTTTTATAGTATAGGAGGGCAAATGAGCAGTTGTAGCCATTTTCATGACTACCGACGCCCATAGACATCTGCATAGACTACAGATGCGCTGCCCCCCTCTCTCCTACCACCTCCGTGGACCACCGGCTACTTACACACCGCACGAAACGCGACAGCACAGCTGTCACTTCACGCCCGTCTCGTGTAAGCGAGAGGTACCTCCCCGGTCGTGCCGGCCCAATTCGGCTGCATGCAAGCATGCAGCGTGGCACTACCTCTTACTAAAATAATCTGATAGTAAAAAACTTGTTTTTAAGAAATTATAGACAAAAATTTAAAGACCCGTGACACTACCGGTAGTGCCACGGAGTAGTGCCTACGGAAATAAACGGATAAATTTAGTAAGAAAACCGGCCCAGGACGAGTCAGACTCGGACTTCCAGGGTTTCGGACCTATAGGGAGTATGAGTGTTGTAACAAATATTTATTTGACGAACTTATACTTGCAAGCGCCTACATGTGTTTTGTATGAAACGCACTACACAGTTAAGTTTGTAACGGATAATTTACATACAATTTACCAAAGTATTTGTTATACTATTATAACAATAACGGCATTGAATATTTCAACTGTTATGTTCTTGTGAGTGAGTTATGAAAGGGTGAAGAAAAAATTTAATTATAAAGACGATACTTATGATCATAATTAATTAACCGATGTGCTAGTACATATTCATTCTCAGTAGGTACAGTATCACCACATAGTATAAAACAGTCTGTGTGGCTGTATGCTTAGATCTTTAAAATTACGCATCAGATTTTGATGGGGTTTTTTTAATAGATAGAGTGATTCAAGAGGGAGTAGAAGTATATGTATAATAACTTCATTTTTGAAGTCCGAAATTCATGCAGGCGAAGCAGCGGGCGAAAGCTAGTTACGTATACTCCTACCAAGTGCTCACAGCTATAGCGCTGTATAAGATTAATGACTTCATGCTTACTTTTAATTTTGCGCTCGTCCGTGTAAGATGAGTGTTTAATCGCTTAAAAAAGCGAAGGATCAATAAATTTATTGAAGCCTCAAAAAGTTATTGTAGATCATAATATTATTATGATTATGATCTGTAAGTGTAAGTAAGTAGTATTCGATACTTTTCTGTTTACTGGAATATAAATATTAATTAGAAGTAATTTAATACTTTGAACCGAAATATCGAAACTGAAACTTGGAGTTGTGCATGGAAACATAGACCCCCTTATTAATAAACTTAGAATAACTCTATCCAAGGAATAACCTTGTAATAAACTGACATCTGTCAAATTCCATAATAAAAAAATACAAAAAAGTATGGAATTTGACAGATGTCAGTTTATTACCAGGTTATT
>LUGF01024154.1:47266-61610 GCA_001625245.1 Calycopis cecrops
GGCCGGAGCAAACACGATATCTTTTTCTATCTTTTTTCTCTTTGTGTTTACATTTCCGCGTTATTTATTTTTATGATATTTAGCGAAAGAGTTTGTTTGGGTTTCAGCTATTAAGATAAAGGCAATTCTTCTCAGAGAGATAATTAAACTACATGTAGTTAAATTTAGTAAAAATTAAACATGAAAGGAAAATCAAATATATTTTCATGTATCTTTTTATAAGTGAAGTGATAATAATTTCCTCCTAATCAAACTTCGGGTACAGCAGCCACCACGATAGAAACTGCGCTGGAAAAATTATAGTGCACAAGTGTGTTCGCAGGCACAAGAGCACTCAACTATTCCTTTGTTTCCCTCTTCCCATAAGACAATAATTTGTCGGATTTTCGAAGAGAAACCAGGCGTAGAACCGATGGTCTTACGTGCTCTTCGACGCACGTGTGTAGCTTCGCTTACTTCTGACTTCAGACAGTTACTAAAGATTGAAACATCCCAATATCACTTTTAGCTTGACCCGGCACAAAAACCCGGGATCTCACGATCTAAGGTTGAACATTTATACCTCTAGACTGCGTGATTAACTTAAATTTTTGATAAACATAAGAAAAGCTAGACGAATTGAAAGAATTTTATTCGTCTATATCACAATGTGGCCCATGGAGGTGGGAGGAGAAAGGGGGGCAGCGCATCTGTATAGTCTCTATGCAGATGTCTATGGGCGTCGGTAGTCATGAAAATGGCTACAACTGCTCGTTTGCCCCCTTATACCATAAAAAAAAAAAAATGTAAACCCAAGTTTCAATCCGAAATATAAAATAAAGATAAGAAATGTTTAACTTTTAAACAAGAACCTTGCTATTTAAATATTAAGAATACGCCATTTTATTCTTTAGAATTCAGAATTATATGAAAAGTATATAATAATAAAAAACTTGTTTTTAAGAATTTTTAAGAAAAATTTAGGTAATTGTTATAATTATAGACAAAAATTAAAATTAATGAGCTGATTTATACGATACATTTAGTAAAAAAACCGGCCTAGAGCGAATCGGACTCGGACTTCCAGGGTTTCGGACTTACGACTTACGAGCGCTGCTACAAATGGGTATTATTTGACGAACTTATACTTGCAAGCGCCTACATATTTTTTGTATGAAACGCACTACACAGTTAAGTTTGTAACGGATGATTTACTTACAATTTACCAAAGTATTTGTTATACTATTATAACAATAACGGCATTGAATATTTCAACTGTTATGTTCTTGTGAGTGTGTTATGAAAGGATGAAGAAAAAATTTAATTATAAAGACGATACTTATGATCATAATTAATTAACCGATGTGCTAGTACATATTCATTCTCAGTAGGTACAGTATCACTACATAGTATAAAATAGTCTGTGTGGCTGTATGCTTAGATCTTTAAAATTACGCATCAGATTTTGATGGGGTTTTTTTAATAGATGAGTGATTCAAGAGGGAGTAGAAGTATATGTATAATAACTTCATTTTTGAAGTCCGAAATTCATGCAGGCGAAGCAGCGGGCGAAAGCTAGTTACGTATACTCCTCCCAAGTGCTCACAGCTATAGCGCTGTATAAGATTAATGACTTCATGCTTACTTTTAATTTTGCGCTCGTCCGTGTAAGATGAGTGTTTAATCGCTTAAAAAAGCGAAGGATCAATAAATTTATTGAAGCCTCAAAAAGTTATTGTAGATCATAATATTATTATGATTATGATCTGTAAGTGTAAGTAGTATTCGGTACTTTTCTGTTTACTAGAATATAAATATTAATTAGAAGTAATTTATTACTTTGAACCGAAATATCGAAACTGAAACATGGAGTTGTGCATGGAAACATAGAGTGATCTTAGCCGATAAATAATTGTCGGCTAAGGTTCAATAGGCTCGACTCTTTGAGGTAGAGACTCACATTTGATTTATTGTTCAAGCTCAGAGATTAGCCCACAAAAGCTTCGACTTAGTTATAGGTATATAATATAATAATTTAATAGAGAAAATGTTAGACATCCTAAAAAATCTTGTTTCATACTTTTTGATCGTGATAATCATTAGTCGGGTATTAGTTTTGGAAGTTGGAAGTGGCTACGCGCAGCCGCCCGATATCTAGACGTCACTTTAATTTGGAAAAGGTGTCTATTAACAGTGAGGTAGCAACAAAATGTTAGTTGAACAAGTAGAATGCATTAAAATATAAATTGAGCCATATTTAGGAAAATGCGTGACATTGAGATGTCGAGAGCACAGCACTGCCTTCGGCGTGCAATGGACGCGTGTAGAAGGCAGCAAGTGGGAGGTGCAATAGGGTTACGGTAAATTTAGATATCTGAAGGTGTGAGATATATTCCAGTTTATATATTGACTTACTATACGTATGAATAGGTTCTTGAATAGATTATAGAAATTCTGTTCGCGCAGGGTAATAGTATTAATATATTCTTATTCATAACATAAAACCAGTACCGAAATAAAAATACGGATATTACTAGACATCTGTGTAAGTATGTAGGTCATTATAGTGTTGATTCCATTTTAAGATTGGACTTGTAACGTGGAAGTACAGATGACTCTAATGCAAATTTATAACTATCCATCCAATTACTTTGGGATGTACTCCACTGGAACGTTAATGGAAAGAGGAACATCAGCAAAGTACCGTCTGGTGCGGCGTGACATACCTGATGAAAACTGCACGCTCTTCTTCGGCAATAAATATGTTTGACTGTATGAAGTATTATACTTAATAGGTCGTCGTCGCTCGAATTAGTTCCAAAACAAACTACAAAAGCATCACCTTGCAGTTTATATCAACTTAATACCATTAGGAGCTGTCAATACCAATATCGAATTCGTCTTATTTCTTTGGCGGATGTTTAGTGGAGCGTGGAGATCAGAGATACACCCCATAATTGAGCCTTCTAAATATGCTACAGTATAAATATTAGGTATAATATTACAATTACGACGCGTGACTTTAATGGCGTATTATTGAGTTAACTACACGACGTTCAATAATAATTTACTTAAGCCTCGCGCCGGTTACTATTTATAGTATATTGCTATTGTAGCGATATAGTACGGTACTATTATAGGAGACCAATTCGGATAAACTGATTACCAGCAAGTAGTTTACTTCCCCTCCATATAAACAGTTGATTTCCAGATAATTTGCTCTCTGTCACTTTGTGCCATATTAATTTATCGTTAAAATCTCGCAAGTCATTAATCATAGTAACAATTTTATCTTTAAGTTTATTTGTACATACAAACTTCATAAACTCAGGAGAGATTAAAAAAAACCCTTGGAGCCACTATAGGGTTATGTGAGTCTTCCAAATCTGCGATTCTTAGTTGTCATTTTGTTGTAATTGTTAATAATTGTTGTAATGTGTATCACAAATAAACGAATCTTTCTTTCTTTATTTATTTAATCATGGACAATTCTAACAATTCAACAAAACTAAAAATTCCAATATACAGCACATGTTTGAATTTTATGATTTCTATGTTGCCCTGTGCTTTGCAAGAATGTTGTTGATAAAACTTCAAAGAAAGCCATTCAAACAATTCTTTTGAACCGCTAAAGTAACGCACTGGAAGCAGGATACTGACAAAAGACATTTGACTAGACAGGATATAATTTGGTATGCGATGGTCCTCACTAGTATACTTGTACTGAATTCTCTCTTGCATGCCACCGGAGTGCAGTTATGCGATCGCATATCTGACAGATCATGTAAAGAAAGGCGACCGATATAATATCTGCATATTCGTATTACAATTTCTACGATCGTCGAATAGAAAGAGAGTTCTATACCTATGCAAAGATATACCAAGATTTAAAACAAACAAAATATTTTTGTAAGAGGTAGTGTCACACTGCATACAGCCGAATTAGAGAAGCATGATTAGAGGGAGGTACCTCTCGTCTACACGAGACCGGCGTAATGTGATAGCTGTGCTGTCGCGTTTCGTGTGGTGTGTGCCGGTGGCCCATGGAGGTGGGAGGAGAAAGGAGCTGCCCTCCTTCGCATCCGTATAGCCTCTATGCGGATGTCTATGGGCGTCGGAAGTCATGAAAACGACTCCGACTGCTCGTTTGCCCTACTATACCAAAAAAAATATATATTTCTGCCAAATCGGCCGGCACGACCGGGGAGGCTTTTAAAAGGATTGATACGGTGTAAAGTAATAGCTAGACCATCGCATTTTACGTGGTCTATGAGTAGCCCATTAAAGTTTTCCTATGCTATGAAAAAACTCACAAGTTCTTAGTCTGAGAACAGAGATAATCCTTAGAGAAGCTGTACTCTAATCATATAATTAGAATATCAGATGACACTTAGGCCAGTGAGGCGCTGGAGTGGAGGCCGTGTTTGTGAAGGCGAAGTGTTGTAAACTATCGAAGAAATGGAAAGATGTCCATTCAATACCCGATGCTAGATCGGGTGTCTGAGCGATTTTTACAAAACATACCAAAGAATCACCTTAAAAAATTTCGGCCGGGGTTAAAATAACTGAATCGTTGATATTGATGAATAAACCATCACAAATGGTTCAACGGAAATAGTATAACTATTAAACAAATTTTAACTTTCATTAAGCCGCTTGGTTATAATTACTCTCGTTGCACTTTGCATTTATTTCTTTCAGTTTCTACTCTCAGAGATTTTCTCCCGATAATAAATACAAATTCGCAAGTTTCAAACATAAGTTCGACAGTTTCATGAAACTTAATGGACTCGGATAAACTAGTTGCGAATAAATGAAATTCAATTTAAAAGTTCTGAAAATAATTTATACACATTTTTTCACCGTATTTCACCGGCTGCGTCCGGCTTCACTTCACAAATTTATCATAAACACAATCATCATCAGCCTTTATCGGTCCACTGCTGGGCATTGACCCCTTTCAAAGAACGCCAAGATGGCCGATCTATTACTTCATCTTCTCATCTGCAAGTGGATTCTTTCAGAAATTTTTATTTCTAAACGTGGCCTCAACTCCAGAACCCTACGTTAAATAAAAGTACACGATACATACTAATTTATCTATTTTTATTCAGGGTTCCATATCTCAAAAGGGAAGAAGGTTCTCCGTGCCTCTGACAGCTCCTTAAAATGTTTTTCTCAGAAACGCTTAAAAGGATCGAGATGAAGTTCACGCCAAATACTAAGTCTACAGTAATTTAAAGTGTGCATTAAATTAAGTACTCCTAAGTAATTACAATCAAGTAATCGTCGTTAACGTCAATTTGACGATCTCGCGTTAACCAGGCCGCGGTAATAAAATACAGGGTACTTCCCGTAACCTAGAATTATTAATTGGCAACTTGTAAAGAAACAAGTACAAATGTTGGTAAATTATAATTATTTTGTTGATGTTTGAAACATTTAGTACAAAATTAGTTCATTCTCCTGCAAGTAACGTCTATGTTTATAAAGTGTTGTAGTTGCCTACCTCATACCTCCACACGGAACCCTAAGTGCGCGAGTCTGACTCGCTCTTGGCCGGTTTATTGGGATATGAAGTGTATAAATCCTTTCGTTTTATCTGAACAATAAAATCAGTTTTGATAAAGCGTTTTATGTTCTAAACCTTGAAACATTTTATTTCTCTTCATTCGTCTTTTATAACTTTATCTTCAACGTTGAAGCAATTTCAATAAATTTGGCAGAGATATAGCTGCATCGGAGTCTACGGCGATTCATCTTTGAAATATGATTTATATCTAGCATCCGAGACTTTATCTGCAATCAAGTATAGAGGCACACGAAAGTACATACATACATACATACATCTTAATGTACAAAACACAGGTAGACTATCGTGCAACCAGCGCTGGAGGACTCGGCCTTGTGAGACCTTGAAGTTAAGATGGGGCCCCTTTTATAGGTACAAAAATGATCTTAAGGCCCTTTAGCCTTACGAGGCGCGGGCTGCTGCCCCCCTAGGCCTTTATCTGGATCCCGCGCTGCGTGCAACGCCTTCTTCTTTATGATACACATGGCTAATATAAGAGTTCATTTCATTATAGCCGAATTCGGCCTGAATTCGGTTTTACAAGTTGCAGAGCAGAGAAGAAGGAAGGAGGACAACACGGTACACAACAAGCATGTCTTGTTCTATCCTCATAACTCTTTTCCTTTCGATAAGGACTGCTCATTTGCCCCCTTTAAATGCCCAAAATTTAATGAATAAACAAATACCAAAATTTTTCACCATATTATAATATTATGGTAAAAAATTTTGGTATTTGTTTATTCATTAAATTTTGTACCATATTATAATATGGTAAAAAATTTAGGTATTTGTTTATTCATTAAATTTTATAGAGAATTATAGTTGTAGTTATCCGGTAAAACTAGTATGACAATGAGCTTAAGACTTTAAACCATTTCAAAAATATTGTTCGAATTGAAAGTGTCAAATGTTACTAAATGTTTGGACAATTGGAACAGATGTTTGGACCGCAGCCAATTGTATTGTCTAAAAGCCTTAAAAGGTTTTGAAAATTGTTACATTTAAGTAAGAATTTTATACGACAATGCAATAGACAAATCTTGAAGCGTTAGTGCTAACTTGAAAGTCTTCATATGAAATTATATAAAATTAACGACGATTATAAAAGGAACGATGCATTTCAAATGCATCGTTCCTTGCCAGTGCCATGCATATCTTAGTAAGTTTAACATTTTAGTAACAAGTATTGCTGAGCTGCATTACTGCCGAATTGCGCCAGAATGTCCGGAGAGGTACCTCTCGCTTATACGATACCTGCATAAAGTGACAGCTGTTTATAACAGCCTCTCTTTATGCGGTGTATAAGTTCCCGATGACCCATGAAGGAGAAGTACCAGCATACCTCTAGGCTGTTTCATAGACCATCGCACACCGGAACACTTCAATGTAGATAACAAAATAACTTGGTATGGTGAATTCGCAATTTCTGAAATACAGGTATTTAAAATGTGTCTCTTATAAACAAAAGTAATTTGAATATTAATTAATTCGCCTGACGGAGTTAGAGACGTGCCTCCACGAGAAACATGCCTTTGGCGATCAAGCAACAGACTGACAAAACGTTCACCGACAAATCTCGAGCTCTTTGAGAAACTTGTCTGTCTGTCACGATCCAATGATAAACCAACGTTGTTCTCTTCATCATTTACGTTACTTCATGTCAATCGTATTCTTTTAGCTATATACGTACTGCGTCATAATATTTAATAGTTTTTATGGTATAGGGGGGCAAACGAGCAGTCGGAGTCATTTTCAATAGACCCATAGATATCCGCATAGAGGCTATACAGAGAAGAAAGGAGGGTACTTTCTTCTCCCACATCCATGGGCCGCCGGCTATTTACACGGTTACGGTTTTGTCGCCGGTCAAGACCGGAGAGAAATCGGGCGCAGGACCGACAGCTCAACGGGCTCTCCGAGGCACAAGGTTGTGGCATTGCCATTGAAATTAAAAAAAAAAACAGATTAACCCTTTTTGGGACTGACGTCTTAATTACTTAAGTATTGTAGTTTTAGCTCAAAGTAGCTTTAAATTTCCACTCATAAATTGATTATGTTCATCAAACCACTTTAAATAAAAGGTATGAGTTAAAGCTAATCTCACTTTTTTACAAGAAACGTACTTTTAGATCAAAAAAAAAACATTAATCAAATATATGGCTCCATTTATACTGTGAGGTTAAGTTCAAAGTTCGCGCTGGCAAAGCCTCGCGGGTCTACTAAAATATAATTGTATACTTTCAAGAGTTACACACAAATTTATAATTATACATGATACACACGTTATTATAATGAATAAGCTTCTAATATAAGTACTACAGTATACAAACTTTAGGTCTAAACCAAGCAATGAACTGCCACTCACGATCAGTCGAAATTTTCAACGCACACAATCTTTCCGTTTATGCTTATTTTACGGATCGTCGATATTTTGCGAGAAGAATCAGCGGAAAGTTGTGGAGAGATTTATGCGACTCGCTGCGACCGATTGCTGTTATCAACATCCTTCAAACCCCAATAAATTACTTCGGGGAGAAGTCAGAGAACGCACTGTCGTGGCGGATTACATGTGCGCAACTTTTGTTGTGACGGGCTCCAGGAAAATGTGCGCAACCTGACTGTACAAATGTGTGTTCATTATTTATGTGGAATACTCACAATACATTTACTTACTTCTTTTTGTAAATTTCGCTAAATTTTAAATAGAAATTGACGCTCCAGTTTGTTATTTAGCAATTCTTAATAAAATGCTAAAAGCTTTATGCTTAGTTAGAAACGAATATACCGTTTTTAATTTACTCAGTTGACATTATGATTTAAGAATGCGGGGAACGTTTAACTTAAAAGTTTCAGCTCATGGAACGCAAGGAAATTATTAATTAAGAATTTCTGCACTGGTTGGTTAAATTGAGATGTTCCTCCAGTGGTCAGTGGTCACCGAACAGCCTTACACCGGCTACTCAAAAACTGCAAGAAACGCGACAGCATAGCTGCCTCTTGAATGCGATATAATGTGAGCGAGAGGTACCTCCGTGGCATTGCCTCTTACTAAGAGCTACTTTAGTATGAGCCCGAGGAATTATAAATCTTTAACTGTACTACTTTAAATAAATATTACTTATAATACATACTTATGTTTGACATCAAAATTCTCCAAAACCACAAATCTACCAACATTTTACTTTTCATTCCGATGTCTCTACAAGATAATGTATGTGGTTGATACCACGGAGCGTTGTTAGTATACAAATACGAAACCCCACACGATATACAATGATACAATTTCCGGAAAATAAAACACCATAAAGTGCTATGTGCGGCGAAGTACACCATGAGCCCACGTATGAAGCTACCCACTTTGATCCTTATTATAGTTCCGGGCCCCCTCCCCCCATGTGAGGGGACATTGTGCCTCGGCAATATAACTGAGAAGGAAAAGTATTGTGCGGAAAAATACAAATCTCAGGTATTTTCTTGATTCCAAGCCGGTCCAACGCACGTGATATATAATAAGTTGTAACCAAATTCATTGTATATCACAATACGAATACGTGAACCAAAAACCTTTGTAAACAATATTGAGGGCCGGTTTCATAGGTTTCCATTAAAGTGTCAAGTAGCTGCCCGCTTCTTACCTCTTAACTACCACATAAAAGCTTCATTAGTAACCTCTAACCGGAACACACACACACACACACAACTAACCTGTTCACAACTTAAGGGACACATAAATTCAAAAAAATTACAAGATAGAAAGAAATTTGTATGTAATTTAAGATCGTAGTTTATATTTGTTTTCCAATAACTAGTTTATTCTAAATACGTTCGTAGTTTCGTGAGTTTGCGTGAGAAACGTATTTAGATGAAATACATACATACATATAAAGTAAGACTAAAACTACGTAAGACTAAGTAAGTAACTAAATAAAATTTTTTTGTAGGCAGTAGAGGATAGTAGGATTTTCGTGTCTTACACATTGGATTGAAAAGTTCTAATACATTTTACGACCTACACTCACACCTACCGATTACATACATAGTTAATTAAAACGAATATGTCGAGGTTTCGGAGGGGTTCGACCACAAACACCATGGCAGGAGATTTTAGATGCAAGATTTATCGAATGCCTAAATAAAATTAATATCATAGAAATTGTATTTCGAATATGCAGATATTATATCGGTTGCCATTCTTTACATGCTCCGTCAGAAATGCGATCGCATAACTTCACTCCGGTGGTATGCAAGAGAGAATTCAGTACAAGTATACTAGTAAGGACCATCGCATACCAAATTAAATCCTGTCCAGTCAAATGTCTTTTGTCAGTATCCTGCTTCCAGTGCGTTACTTTAGCGGTTCAAAAGAATCGTTCGAATGACTTTCTTTGAAGTTTTATCAACAACATTTTTGCAGAGCGCAGGGCAAAATCATAAAATTCAAACTTGTGTTGTATTTTTAGTTTCGTTGAATTGTTAGATTTTGTCATGATTAAATAAAAACAACTAGAAATCGCAGATAGACATACATAATCCTATAGTGGCTCCAAAGTTTTTTCTTAAGTTTATAAAGTGTACACCGGGTACAAATAAAGTAAAAATATAAATGATTATTATAATTAATAACTCTCAATACGAATTATTTATATGAACTGGTTATATGTAGGGTAAGTAACGTACTGGCTGGTAATCGGGTTATCCGAATTTGTCTCCTATGATAGTAACATACTATATCGTTGTAATAACGATATACTATAAATAGCTACCGGCGCGAAACTTAAGTAAATTATTATAGAACGCCGTATAGTAACGCAATAATACGTCATCAAAGTCACGCGTCGTAATGTAATATTATACCTAATATTTATACTGTAACATATTTAGAAGGCTCGATTATCGGGTGTATCTCTGATCTCCACGCTCCACTAAACATCCGCCAAAGAAATAAGATGAATTCGATATTGGTATCGACAGCTCCTAATGGTAGTAAGTTGATATAAGCTGCAAGATGATGCTTTGTAGTTTGCATTGGAACTAATTCAAGCGACGACGACCTTTTAAGTACAATACTTAACACAGTCAAACATTTTTATTGCCTAAGAAGAGCCATCAATTGTTTCATAAGGGATATTGTCACGCAACAGACAATATTATGCTGATAATCCTCTTTCCATTAACATCCCAGCGGAGACATCCGCGCTTTAAGAAATAACAAGAAACGTAACAGGATGGATAGTTATAACTTTGCATTAGAGTCATCTCTACTTCCACGGACTTACAAGTCCAATTTTATTGCAATGCCTGTACCTATTAGTATTTAGTACCTTTAGTCTTAAAATGCAATAAACACTATAACCTACATACTTCCAAAGATGTCTATATTCCTAATTTTATTCATGACCTGAATTTATATTGTGAATGAGTATTAATGGATTCTTACCCTACGCGAAAAGAATTTCTATAATCTATTCAAGAACCTATTCATACGTATAGTAAGTCAATATATAAACTGGAATATATCTCACACCTTCAGATATCTAAATTTACCGTAACCCTATTGCACCTCCCACTTGCTGACTCCTACACGCGTCCATTGCACGCCGAAGGCAGTGCTGTGCTCGCGACATCTCAATGTCACCCATTTTTTCTAAATATGGATCAATATATATTTTAATGCACTTTACGAGTTTTATTAACACTGTTAATAAATACATAACAGAGCTAGTTCTCCATATGGTATTAAAAAAGCTTGTACAATATATGACCATGCGTCCAGATATTAATTAAATTATTTGAGTTTTTATATATAGAAATCGAATATACACCGGGTATATTCGATTTCTATATATAAAAACTCAAATAATTTAATTAATTATTGAGTGAAAATATAAGTATAGAAACTATGCTTTTAGAAACTAAACTTTTATGTGTGATGTTATTGTGATCTATATAATAACTTTTTTGAGATTTCAGGTGATTGATTGACCCTTCGTCTTTTTCAGCGAATGATTAAACACTCATTTTACACGGTCGAGCATGCGCAAAATTAGAAGTAAGCATGAACGAAATTGTTTTCCAAAGTTTGGTAGGTGAGTCGAAGGTAGGTGAGGAGCCATTAATCTTGTACAGCGCTACGCTTGGGAGACAGCATGTTACCTATACGTAATACTGTTTCCACTGAGCATTAAAGCCATAATCAATAAGTTACTTATAATCATAAGCATTATGTTTACATGTGTTTAGTATATTAGTTGTCTATGTTTAGTCATAGACCGTACACTGAATATTCATACCATAAATGATGTCTATGGTTCGGTACAGATGACAAGAGAGAGAGGGATGTCTGACATTACGACCATGACTTAGTGACAGCTACAAGCATATATCACCGTAGGTAGAGAACTGCGGATTACCAGTAAAGATGCACTTAGGCATCAGCTGTCAACACAGATCTGTCAGACTTGTTCTACTTCCACTTGGCATGTGTATGCAACAACATGTAATTTACTTACGCAAATTCTTTGAACTAATAAAGATTTCTAATTCCTAATTAAATTTATTTCTCTGCCATAGGTTCCGTATCCCTAGTCCTCGTTCCGAATGCTTGTCTGTCACCAAGATTGTCTATCGAAAACCTTGATAAACAATTGAAATGTTCATAGACGACGAGTTTATGTTGCCACTATAACAAAGAATACTGAAAATTGGAAAAGAATAAATATGTCGCTAAAAATACTATTATAAATATAACTGTGTAGTTCTTTTTATACAAAATTTGGATGTATATGCAGGCGCCCGCAAATACAAGTTCGTCGAATCATGAGTTGTAATACAATACAGCTGGCCCATGGAAGTGGGAGGAGAAAGGAGGGCAGCGCATCTGTATAACTTCTATGCGATTGTCTATGGGCGTCGGTAAATGACTCCGACTGCCCGTTTGCCCCCCTATACCATAATAAAAAAATAAAAAAAAGCTTGTATGAATAGTATCTCCTATTGTTCCCGAACCCGTGAGATGCAATTTCGATGCGCTCTTGGCTGGTTTTTCTGCCGTATGTCGTATAAATCATCAGCTCATTAATTTCTATTTCTGCAAAATTTTATCACGGGACTACCGGCATTTTATTCAAAACTACAAATTTGAAAATCTAATATATAAAATTCTCGTGTCACAGTTTTCGTTGCCATACTCCTCCGAAACGGTTTGACCGATTCTTATGAAATTTTGTAAGCACATTGAGTAGGTCTAAGAATCGGCCAACATCTATTTTTCATCCCGATATTCCCACGGGATCGAAAGTTACGCGGGTGAAACCGCGGGGCGCAGCTAGTATTTTATAAATTAGAGAAAAAAAAGATTTCCACGGGTACAAATAACAAATTCTTTATTATAAAACTTTTGGTATAATTCTTTATTATAGAATAAAATGGCGTATTCGTAAAAACTTGAAAAGCTAAGTCTCGTTATTATATATATACCTAAAAGTTAAAAATTTCTTATCTTTACTTCATATTTCGTATTGAAACTTGGGTTTACATTGTGATACAGATGAATAAAACTCTTTCAATTCGTCTGACTTTTTTTATAAGCAAAAAATTCAAATTTATCTCATTATGAGAGCCCGGGTTTGTGTCCCGGGTCAGACCCAAAAGTGATATTGGGATTTTTCCATATTTAGTAACTGTCTGAAGTTAGAAATCACCCGTGCCGAAGAGAGTAAGTGAAGCCTTCGTCTCTCGTGCCTGATTTCACTTCAAAAGTCCGACAGACTATTGTCGTATCAGAAGAGGGAAAGAAAGGAATAGTAGAGTGCTCTTGTGCCTGTGAACACACTTGTGCATTATAATTTTTCCAGCGCATTTAACTGGTGTCTCTCATGGTGGCTGGTATCCCGAAATTCGACTAAGAGGAAATTATTGTCACTTTACTTATAAAAAGAAGCATGAAAATAAATTTGATAGTTCTTTCATGTTTCATTTTTTATAAATTTAACTACATTTAGTTTAGCTCTCTCTGAAAAGAATTGCTTTTATCTTAATAGCTGAGAACCCAAACAAACTCTTTCGCTAAATATCATAAAAATAAATAAGGCGGAAATTTTAACACAAAGAGAAAAAAAGATAGAAAAAGAAATCGTGTTTGCTCCGTCCAACAATGATAGCATTAGTTTCAGCTTGATATACGAGCGCGGTCTAAACATAGCGCCCTGCACTCACTCGGTTATGCGACAGTCAACCTTTTTTCATTCATTCGCTTCACGTCCTCGTGAAACTATTTTTAGCGAGCGTTCACTTGGCAACGATATAAATCCTTTTTAGTTGTATTTTGTATTAGAAAAGTTTAAAGGTTAAAAGTTGGTGAATTATTGAAAACTTGCCATAGCCTTTTTTGTACAGAAATCCCTCTCGCCTCAGCGGGGCCATTATGAAGATTTTTAACTTGGATTTGAACCGACTTTAGGTCGGTTCATCACGGGATCATCCCTGGAGACCCTAGCAGATTTTAACCATTTGTTACCCTAGGGTGTTGCCTATATAATAGGTAAACTAACTAATAACACTACTACCCCACCTGTTTTCCTTATCTTTCGAAATAGGCTTTTCGAGATCTCACCGACCGAAGTATGAGGATATTAGGAATCGCAATTCAATAATAGGTAGGTAATAATAATAAGTAGCTCTAAAATACTCGGCAATCAAATAAAACCATTTCTAAGACCAAAACGTAGTCGTAATACGCTGATGACGATGATATCGCCGTGAATGAAATAAGGGCCTGACCTCGAGCGGTCGGCC
>LUGF01024163.1:28560-50219 GCA_001625245.1 Calycopis cecrops
CGCCGCTCCGCTGCTCGTGACATTCGAGGCAGCGGCCAAATTGACGTTACGTAAAAGGTAGTGCCACGTGCCCTGTTGTTGATCCGGGGCACCTCAGTATAGGCGGCCGATGTCACCCGCGGGGTTTTAGTGGGTATTCGGTTTATCTGGTAGAACCACACACATCCACCGGACCTCACTCTCGGTCCAGTGCTAGTGCGAAAATGCATTTCCCCGCAGACAAAAAATAAAAAAAGAGGTAGCGCCTGCATGTATGTAGCCGAATGGTGCCGGCACGACCGGGTACCTCTCGCTCATACGATAACGGCGTAAAGTGACAGCTGTGCTATCGCGTTTCGTGCGATGTTAGTAGCCGGTGGCGCATGTGGGAAGGAGGGCAAGGCATCTGTATAACCTCTATGCTGATTGATGTCTATCGGTGTCGGTAGTTATGAACGCGTGCACGTGAGGAGACAGCCTCATACTAGCGGTTAGCGGACGATGACGCAGAAAATGCGTTGCGGACGCTCGACGTACACGCAGCGCATACGCAGCCAATATGTGGCGAGTGTGTTTTGAATATTTGTTTAACCCGCCGCAGAGGTCACCTACAGACGTTCCCCTATGCCAAAGGTCCATTCCAGAGTCACGCATAGGTTTATAAATTAGTGAGGCATTATTTTTGTGTGCGTGTGTTTGTATAATATTTGTACATGTGTTTAGCGGATGGCTACCGCTTCTGCCACTGAATTTGGCCGACATTTGTGTTATATGCGTTTGCGTTCGCGGCGTTGACGTCACAATAGACGTCACATGATACCCCAAGCGCAGTCAACCACAGGAGTTGCTCACCATAGTGGCGTACCCGTCGAAGGCAGGGCAGAAGGTCTCTACTCAACAATTTGGCCCTTGGAGGGGGAAGGACGAAGAGCAGCGCATCTGTATAGCCTCTATGCAAATGTCTATGGGCGTTAGTTGTCATGAAAACGGCACCGACTGATCGTTTGCCCGTGTTCCAAAAAAGACAAAAAAGTGGTCACCTGCGTGGCGTACTCGTCGAAGGCGGGCCCCACGGGCACGACCTGCACCTGCCGCGGGCTGAGCCAGAAGGGCCACTTGCCGGCGTACGACTCCGTGAGGATGGCCATCATGCGCTCCACGGAGCCCAGGACCGCGCGGTGGATTATCACCGGCCGCTTCTTCTCGCCGCTCTCGCTGGAAAATTACAGTCAGCGTGATGACGATGATGAAGGTTGAGTCGCAGCGGTCATTACCTACTATACACATACTATAGATAGCGATTATATACGGTGATTTTTTGGTCATTTTCGATACGAAAAATTTGAATTCTAAATCAATGATAGAATCTGAGTACGAGGTAGTGCTGCATAATTAGGCCGGCACGCCCGGCCGACGAGGTACCTCTCACTTACACGAAACCAGCGTAAAATGACAACTGTGCTGTCGCGTTTCGTGCAGTGTGTAAGTAGGCAGTGGCCCATGGAGGAAGGAGGGCAGCGCATGTGCATAACCTCTATGCGGATGCCTATGGGCGTCGGTAGTCATGAAAATGGCACCGACTGCTCGTTTGCCCCCTACATCTTAAAAAAGCTACTACATGTGCTCACCTGACGTAAGTGAGGTTGAAGCGCTCGGGCAGCTGGAAGTCCAGCTGTATGGTGGCGCACTGGTGCGACCGGCGCAGCGCGTCCAGTATGGTGATGTCTATCTTGGGGCCGTAGAAGGCGCCGTCGCCGGGGTTCAGCTGCCACGGCCGCCCGAACTGGTTCAGGGAATCTTCTAGAGCCTGGAATGGAGACATCCAATAATTTTATATATCTGAGAACTTTACACACCACGTTAGTCTAGCCCCGTGCTAAGTACCGTAAGGACTTGTGTTACGGGTACTAGACAACGGACAATATACCTATTTAAGATTTGTATCATAGAAAGACATAGATAATATTAACATCCATGACCTAGGCGGAATTCGAATCCGCGACCCCGGGCGCAACATACGCCACTTATCCCAGCTCTGTCAACCACTGCGCCAGCCGTCGTCTATTTGCATATAGGAAGTAATGTGATTTCGATGTTGTCAGACTACTGTAGCAGAATCATTGACCACGAGAAGATCGTCCAATGTCCAAGGTTTTGGACATAGCGGGCATTGGGGCTTCTATTTTTTTTATGGTATAGGGAGGCAAACGAGCAGTCGGTGCCATTTTCATGACCACTGACGCCCATAGACATCCGTATCGAAACTACACAGATGCGCTGCCCTCCTTTCTCTTTCCACCTCTATAGGCCACCGACACACCGCACGAAACGCGACAACACAGCTGTCATTCACGCCGGTCTCGTGTGAGCGAGAGGTACCTCCCCGGTCGTGCCGGCGCAATTCAGCTGCATGCAACTAACTCTTACTAAAGTAGTAGGAGTGGTGTATGTTTTAGTTTACGGGTAGCAACTCTGTGAGTTGAGAGAGATTAGTATGACAGACTGAACGTGGATAAAGTTTGGCACGCTAGTGTATCATCATGGGCACGGAATATGGGCATGTTAGTATAGGTTTCACCTGTCAACTCTGTGTCACAAATGTCCTTCTTCTACTGTGAGGTATGAATATGCATCATGGAACTCGGTGGACTGGGTCCCACTTCCGCAATGCTCCACCAACGAAGATATTTGTCCTATCGATAATATGAGGGCCACACGGAGAGGTCTAAACACAACTTGGTGAGTGAATTTTTCTACCCCAGTTAGAAATGTTCAAAAACTGTATCCCCCTTATTAATAAACATAGAATAACTTTATTCAAGCATTAACCTGGTAATAAACTGACATCTGTCAAATTCCATACTTTTTATGTGTTTTTAATATGGAATTTGACAGATGTCAGTTTATTACTAGATTATTAATTGAATAAAGTTATTCTATGTCTTTAATAAGGGCGGCTAGAGATCAACTTCGGAGTATAACCTATCTATTAAACAAGGAATGAAACAAACGCATAGCTTCACTTCACGGTGCTATCTTCACTCGTGTAAGAGGTATATCAAGTATTATAAACGCATTTTAACAGAGGTGGGATCTTACTTCCATCGATCCTGCCTCTGAAACTCGTCACAGCGGTCAATATACATCAGTAGTCCATCTCAGGGAGCATTAAAGTATTACGTAACGCAATTTGGGGGGAGGGCGGGCTCTTGTAAAAAGTTACGATATGTTACAAGGGCGGAAGGCGGGTTTCGAACAACGTTTTACGTAAGATTGTTTTTTTTTAATAAAAACAATACCCCAAGTTGGAAAAAAATTGACAAATGACACTTTTTTTTTTGCTCTCTCTCTTGCTGAGTTGTGCGTTACGTAACGTTCTGGTAGTTACATGGGGGGAGGGAGGATCAAAAACTTCGAAATTGCGTTACGTAATATTTGAACGCCTCTTTACTTCCCGGTTCGACCCCACCTATGAAACTCGTTACATTTCCAATATACATTAGTAGTCATCTCCCTTCCCGGTTCGATCCCACCTCTGAAACTCATTACATTGCCAATTTACATCAACAGTCAAGTCCCTACCTTCTCGGCGTGGTTCCATGAGTCCAGGTCTCCGAGATACTTCTCAGGTCGCGTGGCCAGCTTCAGTTGGAAGGTGAATCCGAACGTGCTGTACACTTTGTCCAGGAAGTCTAGACAGCCCATCTGTGAACAAGGAGATGGTATAAGATAGAATCCTCAATAACATCGATCTCTTTCTTATCTCCGTGGAATCCACGGCGTGGATACAGGCAAGAAAGAATATATAGTTCCTCATGGTTTCACTCTAAGGCAGAGTTTCTTCGAACACCTTGGTAGAATATTTTAAGAAAAGAAAACAAACCTTATTTATGTTGTATGTATTTTTATTATATTAAAAATCACTGTGTCTACACAAGAATGTTACGTCCCCTGACGCATACGCCACGGACCCCTGGGCGTCCGTGAACCCCACTTTAGGAAACCCTACTCTAAAGAATACCCTGTTTCGCTTCGTCCTTTAAGAAGTTTCTAAGCTAGAAGGACACGAAGCCGCTCGTCATATCCGACATATGCACGCGCGACGAGGTCTCCACTCAGCTCGTGTCTGCTAGAGGGAGACGGAGACACTCACCATCTCCGTCAGTATCTGCTGCGGCATGCAGAAGATGTGCGCGTCGTCCTGCTGGAAGCGGCGCACGCGCGTGAGGCCGGTGAGGGCTCCGCTCAGCTCGTTGCGGTGTAGAACCCCGAAGTCCGCCAGACGCAGCGGCAGCTCGCGCCAGGAGCGGGTGCGCACGTCGAATATCAAACTGTCGACAATACACGTGACACTGTGATCACTGGATACAACACTACTTGTAGAGGTGACAATTAACTTTTTAATCATTAACCATATTAGATTATGAGAATTTAACAAAATTGATTACATTGGATGCAGATAAAAAATAGATAAAGGTCACATTTTAAGAACTCCAGCAGCGACTAAAAAAATAAGTTATAAAAAAAAATTATGTTTGACAGCAATAAAATCATAAAACTAAGCTTGTATAATATCTCTATACAAGTTTGATAAAAGCGAGAGGCGTTAAATTACTATAAGTGCCTACAGTTAATCCGAAACTGTTAAAAAAAAGTTTATGACAAGTATACGAAAATACTTTTTTCAAAGAAGTTAAATAGCGAAAAAATGTAATCATGCTTTAACGGGCGGCTACAGCGAGCGCCAACCTCGCACGGAGTGAATGACCCCGGCCACCCATACTCGCGATTAGCTGAAGATACAGCGTGTACGAAGTGAGAAAAAACTTAAAAAATTCCTGCGGCTAAACTATTGTACCGATTGATCTGATTTTTGCTGTGTAGCCTGGAAATGATACACTAAATATGTGGTTTCATTTAACCCCTCTCGTTTTTGTCAAACTTGTATATATAAAATTCTCGTGTCATTTATTAGTTACCATACTCCTCCGATACGGCTAGACCGACTCATGGAATTTTGTGTGCATATCGGGTAGGTCTGAGAAGCGGCCAAAATCTATTTTTCATCTCGATAGTTCGATTCACCCGTGTAAGTTTCGGTTATTATATACCATTATTATACATGATACACCCGTTATTATATAAACTTGACTCACCAGTGCCCCGGGCAGTTCATGGGCTTGAGCGCGAACGTCTCCTTCTCGACTTCGAAGGAGAACATGTTCTCGGCGTAGTGGGCCCAGTGGCCCGACGTCTGCCACAGCTTGGCGTTGAACATGTTGGGCGATACCACCTCCTGGAAGCCGCGCTCTCTGCGAATGTCAAAAAATAGAAAAAAAGAAATGAACAATAATAATAAAAAAAAACAAAAAAAAATAATAAGGAAAGAACAAAATAAAAAAATCTAATCAATCAAAATATCTGGCCTAGAAGATACCTACTAAATGTGACAGCGGTGTGGAAATATTATCGGGAGGCCCGTGGATGGGGGTGTGAGACAATGACACAAATGAGGTCAATGCATCTATATTATACATATAAGTGAGGGGTAGTGACGGCAGCGGTCTCCCTATAGAGGGAGGACGAAAGAGGGCAGCGCATCTATATAACCTCTATGCACATGTCTATGGACATAAGTAATTATGAAAATAACTCCATATCCTCGTTTGCCCCCCTCTACTATAAAAAACCTGACCACCTAATCAATATGATAGATATAAAACGCAGGTTCGTCATCATCATACGCCGACCTGCTAACCATATCTCTCTTCCCTAGGGGGGCAAGAACCGCCGGTTGCGAAGCCCTGCTGTATTGACAGTGGTTACTACAACAGATAAAAAAACTAATATAAAAAAAAAGGTTTCGATTTATCGTCAGATACGTCGACCTAGTCACATTGTAATCTCCAGTCATATCTCTCCTTCTTAGGGTCCGTCGGTTGCGAAGCCCTGGCGTACCGACCTGTACTGCTTCCGCATGAAGTCCACCAGCGTGTTGTAGATGTAGGCTCCGCGCGGCTGGAAGAAGCACGACCCAGGGGACAGCTCGTGGAAGAAGAACAGCTCTTGTTCCTGCGAATATTCACCGATACTAAGTGTTTAAAATTATGATGAGTGTCTCTTGGCCAACGTTCTAAATAGTGTATGTTATTGAACTAATGCAGCCAAAGGTTCTTGGTTGATTTTTGCAAACTTCAGTTAACTTTAGGTTCACTTTAAGTTTTCCCCGGACTTTTGAATTAACATTGCCAATAATATCTAACCTTGTATGTATCTACCGCAGATTAATATGTTTTACTCATATAATTCACATAATTAAATAATATATATAAGACCAGTGAGGTTGTGAATGTGTCACAATTTAAACTTCCAAATATTTCAAATGTTTAGACATGCTTGAATAAAAAAAAAAGAGCAGCTAATGGCTGAATCATTAACAGATTATATGAATGCCATATGCACTCCAGTTGATTTGTCTACAACAATGGCACCTTAGCCGATATTCGGCCATCCGCACTCACCCGTCCAATCTTCCTGTGGTCCCTCTTGGCCGCCTCCTCCTGTATGAACTCCCACTCCTTCAGCTGCTTGGGCTCGGGGAAGGAGACGCCGTAGATGCGCTGGAGACTCTCAGCGTCTGCTTTACCTTCCCAGTAGGTGGCCGAGTTCTGGAAAATGGAGAAAATCGTTATTTTTTTTATGGTCTAGGGGGGCTAACGAGCAGTCGGGCCATTTTCATCACTACCGACGCCCATAGACATCCGCTTGAGGCTATACAGATGCCTTGCCACCCATACTCGTCCTTTCTACAGTTGTAGGCACTTATAGTATATGTGGTTTAATTTAATGCCTCTCGCTTGTATCAACCTTGTATTTTCTTCAAAACTCACCTTAGTGACCTTGAAAGCCTTCACTTTCCCCGTGTGCCTCACGTGCGGCCCCCTGCACAGGTCTATTAGCGGCCCACACCGGTAGACCGTGGTGGTGGGCGTATCCACCTTCTCATTGAGGATCCTCACTTTGAAGGGGTTGTAGTGGAACATCTCTAACAGTTGCTCCTTGGTCAGCTCTAGACGCTCGAAGGGCTGTTTCTCTTTAGTTATCTTCTTCACTAGGCCTTCTAACACGTGGAAGTCAGTGGATGAGATCTGGAAAACATGAGATGTTCTTTATAGTAGGTATAAGGGTAACATCACACACGATACTCTTAGCAGCAGCGATTAGCGATTTTGCGATTGTATCGCTACTGCATCACGGCTTCGCGTTCAGTCGCGATATCGGAATCTTGCGATTTAGCGACTGCTCCGATGCTCGATACGTCAACACTCGCAGTGGCTTTGCGACTAAATCGCCGCGTTCGGCGTTTTAAAGTGTGCGCTGTGGAGCGTTTTGTCACTTCATTCATCTTCTAAAAAGCGACTGATTCACTGATCGCCGATGCTAAGAGTAGCAAGTGTGCGGTGGCTCTAAGACGATGAATAAGAGGCCAGAGTCTTATACCAACGCGACGGTTACGACTAGGCTTGCCAACCGTCCCGCATTATGCGTTGAGCCCCTATTCAATACGTCCCGCTTAGGGTGTGTGCGGGACGCTAATTGTCCCGCTTTTCGAGCACCACCGATAGCCACAAATGATAGGCCACGCGAAAAAATGTTATTTAGATAGTACCTAATTTAAGATGTTCTTGACAAAGTGTAATTATTTTACACGTTACAATATTTGGTGCACGACGCCTAAAAAAAAAAGGTTACTTATAATCGAATGACAATTGATGCACGAGACGCATGCACCGGACTGTGTGTGAGCGGTATCGTACGGTGGTCTACCTCGCGACCTAAAAAAAAAGCTCATTCACTATTCCCACGAATAATTTCAACAATCGCCCATCACTAGTTGGGTCCCGCTGTTGTAACCCTTGGCCCGCATTTGAAATCATTATTTCCCGCAAATTCGTAATTTCAAGTTGGCAAGCCTACTTACGACCATAGACATACGCATGGAGGTTAGACAGATGCCCTCCTTTCGCTATCCCTATCCAGGAACCACCAGACCGCCTTCACACCGCACGAAACGCGACAGCACAGCTGTTACTTCACACCGGTGTCGTGTAAGCGAGAGGTACTTCCCCAGTCGTGCCGGCCCAATTCGGCTGCATGCAGCGTGGCACTACCTCTTACTGACTTGACTAATACTTGATGATCACCGGCCCCCACAGATATAAATAAATGAATATTCATTTATATATTATAAATAATAAAAAAATTAATTGGGCAACGACCGCGGAGGTACCTCTCGCTCACAGCCGTTATGGTTTCGTGTGTTCGCGAGTTTCCGGTGGCCCATGGACGGGAGTAGTTACGGAGGGTGGCTTTCGTTCGTCGATAGTCGTCAAAAAGCTCCAGCCTCCAATTGCATATTTAGTCTGATATACTATAAACAAAATAGACATCTGCATAACCATTGTGCAGATGTGGTGAGTTCTCTTACTGCACAAAACACAATAGCATAACCGTCACTTGCGGTGGCCATAAACCAGCCAAGCCAGTCCCATACCATAACAAATAACACTATCAAGTCGTCTGTATGCATAGATCTTTAAAATTAAGCAACAGATTTTGATACGGTTTTTTTTATAATAGATAGTGTTTCAAGAGGAAGGTTTATATGTATAATAACTCCATTTCTGAAGTCCGAAATCCACGAGGGCGAAGCTGCGGTCGGAAGCTAGTAAGTAAATAAATAAAATAATTTAGACTCACTCCTTTTTCCGGATAGTGCATATCATAGTAAAATCCTTCATCAATTGGTGGTCCATAGCATAGACAGCCTCCATACACCTGAAATATGTCAAAATCTAAATATATAAAACTCAAAGGTGACATAGTCGTCTATCAACACATAGCCCAAACCACTGGACGGATCAGACTAAAATTTGGCATGCAGCTAGATGTTAACGTAGGCATCTGCAAAGAAGTTATTTTTATAAATTCAACCCCTAAGGAGGTGAAATGGGGTGTTGAAGTTTATATGGATTTCTTAGAAATTAAACGTAACATAACCTCAAATGTGCCGGAAAATTGGTATTTATCCACTTTTAAGTAAAAAGTTCCTGAGAACCTGGCGTGATAGCCCAATTTGAACATCGAATTTTGGATTGACATTCTAAAACTTTTTTAGAGGTTTCACCAATTGTATGTAAAAATATTAAAATTTGTTAACTAGTATCAACTTTGGAGTTACTTATGTAATTATTTCTTATGTAAAAACATGAGCATAAAACTGTGGCAACACTTTTAACCGCGCTAAAAAGCACAAGAGACCTTGTGCATATATTTACATGCTTTTATTTAAATCTATTCCCATTTGAATAAAACTATTTAAATCTATGCTCGAGAGTTCAGATTTATGTTCGTTCCTAAGAAGTAAACTTCAGACGCATGTCATTGTTAAACTATTTTTTGAAAAGTGATGTGATGGATGATCTACTCTGCCAGGTATCTACTCTTCTCACTTTTTAGGCGGCGGTCTTTTCCGACTAGTCGCCGACTACTAAAATGCCCTAGTCGGCACGTCTCTAATAAGCATCCATGACCAAGGCGGGATTCGACCCCGCGACTCCTGGCGCAACATGCTCCGCATATCCGAGCCCTGTACCACTGCACCAGCCTGGTCGTCAAACATGCTAAAACTTTCTATAAGGTTGACCCAATCTATAAGTATAAAAATGAATGTTTGTCAGTATGTTCTTTATAGAATCGTAAACAATCCATTTGATCATGTGATGATCTTTAGCAAAGTTGTTGTGCATGAGCCCACAAAGTTTTCTGAGTTGGTACAAGCAATTTTCGACAGGTGGCGCCTTTGCCGTTCCAATGAATTTCTAATATTGCTGACGGTATTGCTGATTTAGCTGGTGGTGGGGCGTAGCAACGCGCACAGGGTTTTTATTATCTGACTTGCACTTCTCGAACTCACCCTTTCCATGGCTTCACCGAGCATATGTGCTGATGAGTGCCAGAAAACAGCCTGAGCGTCTGTGTTGTCCCATCTCAAGAGCTCTAGATTGCAGTCACCTTCCAGAGGCCTGTCCAGGTCCCATAGTACATTGTTTACTCTGGCAATGATTGTGGAGTCTGCTAACCCTTGGCTGGAAAAAAATTATATTTTAATGACAATGTATGTTATTAAGTGTGCAAAGATTATTATCAATATCCATCGTATTTATAATTATAGTATCTTGTAGTGTCATTAAAGTAATTTTGCAAGTGGTGCATCGCAGCCAAATTGGTGTAGTACGATGGGGGAAGTGCCTGATGCTTATATTGCACTGCCCTTAAGTGTCGTCCTGTCGCTGGTCATGCGGTCTGTCACTTTCGAGTAGGTTGTTGGAGGAGGTAAGGGGCAACACATCTCACGTTGGGAGTTGGTACAGATTAAAAGGTTTCGACTTAACATTATTATAAAAAAAATCTGTTGTAAAGGAATGATTCATGCTGAGGATTGTGACATAGGTAGTATGGTGCTTATATCAATTTGCCTTACCATTAGTCTGCTGTTGACTATTCATTATGATGTTAAGTGATAAATAAAATGGTCAGGTGAAAAATTAAAGCCCCCATAAATGCACTCAAAATTTTGTTACAAATCTGATATATAAAATTCTCGTGTCACTGAGTGCGTGATTGAACTCCTCCGAAATGGGTGGACCGATTGTCATAAAGTTTTGTGTGCATATCAAGTACATGTGAGAATCGGCCAACATATATTTTTCATCCTGACATTCCCACAGGATCGAAAGTTACGGGGGTGAAACCGCGGGGCGCAGCTAGTAGGAATATAAAAAAGACATTTATATGGTAAGGAGATATTAAGCTGTCTCACATTCTCACTCCACTTCTCTAATAGGGTAGAAAGAAAGTACAGAGTGCCATATATCCCTGGCCCTAAACATTAAGCTGTCAATTTAAAGGCTAACCTTAAAAAATCCTAATATAACTCTGGAAAGTATCTGTGGTAATGTCTTTTTTACACAGATTTTATTTCAGATAAGGCTGGTATTTAGATTTTAGGAATAACATCCTTGTGTACTTACTATTCATTCCAAAACTCGCTTGACAGCAAATAAATAGGGTATAACTTTTAATGAATGGCCCATTAGAGAACTTTAAATAGCTAGTAAAGCATAATACCACCACTCAAAATAAAGCTAATAAGCACACAAGCAATATACAACTTTTTAACTAACAAAATATGTAGCAAATATATAACAATAAAAATTGTGTGCACAAATATGTACAGAATTAGTTCTTTAAGAACTAACTCGATTCTGAAGAAATATGTGTTCATGAAATGAGAGTTGTGTAATAGTGATAAATTATTATGTTTGATCCCTGTATCCTTCCTAGTTTTCTTTCTTATATTTTTTTCATCCATGACACTACATATACTAATATTTATGATAAAAATTCAACTAAGATTTTCATTATTTACATTTTACAGGCAGCAAGGGTGTCGCCAGGGAGGAGCAGGAGGGGCAGCTGGCCCTCACTAGAGCTAGGGCTCATATTACAGGGGTGCTTTCATTTGTTGTTGGATTTACCCTTGACTCATACATTTCTCTTCTCCATGTCATTATGCCGCCCCCTAGACATACGACAAGCGACGCTCTTTATAGGCACTAGGCAGGCACACATTTTAGTAAAAAAGAAAACTACATAGTATGTATTTCATACTATTCAAAATCTACATAGAGTGATAAAAGTCACTTCAATACAGCACATAGCCTAGGAGTTCAAGCTGTTCAAGAGAATGACAGTTAAGGTCACTTTTTCATATTGGTACCTAAGCAATATGAAAAAAAAATCAGTGCAGCAGCATTAGTAGCCAAGCATCTGAAAAGTCCTTAACTATTGGTTGCCAAAACAAGATACTAGAAGAAAGTTAAGATTATATTATCTGTTATTTTTTTTTGTTTTTCAAATCCTATAAAAAATATTCAATTTTAAATATAATTGAATATTTAATATTTGTATCATCTGACAAATATTTAGGTAACTTTTATGAGATGAGTGGACATATACAACTTATAAAATGAATACAAAAATGTGCAACTGAATAAAAACAAAAATGATATCTATTTTGTATATTTTACCTGATACCCTTGGCGACGTCATACGGACTGGTTTTCCAGGCTTTCGCCTCAACAGTTTTTCCATCAGGTAAAGTTACTACAATACTTAAATCTGGTTTAGCAGCTAATTCCTCTACATGTTGTGCCTTATATTTGTCCCACAAAGTCAAACGCTTCTGTATATATTCTGGCCATGGGTTCAGTTCAGCCACACCGCCAGATGTATCTTCTTTCTTTTTTTTCTCCTTCATTGCTTTAGTTTTGGACTGTAAATTTATTAATAATTTTATTATAAGTATTAAAATTTAAAAGTCGCTTTTTTGTTATAATTCTCAATATGTTTAAATACTACATGATTCTAATACAATAAGTTTAATTAGAGTACTACAGAACGGTAAGTTGGAGGGGGCGAGGTGCAGGGTAGAGAGTGGGGAATTTTTGCCAGGTCCCAACTAACCGTGTCCATGTAGTTTAAATTATTTTTAATGCAATAATTAAATTAAAACTAACAAGATCGTGCCTTTTTAAAATAGTTTAAGTTTTAAAATTTGGTAACATATGAGTCATTGAAATTATGCATTTCCTCATTTGTTTTATTATTTCTGAGACTTAGGACATGACGTGTCTACTAGGGTTACTTTTGTATAACTCAGGGAATGGAAAGACATATTCAAATGATCACGGGGAGAACAATTAAATACATTTTTAAAGACTTTTAATTGTGTTAAAGATATAAATTGGCATCTTTTATGAAATCCTACGAACCCATGTGGCATAGGTCTGTTTGAAGCGAACCACGCAAATTCTACGAAAGTTGAACAATTTTAACATCACTCAAAGAACTAATGTTTGTTATGTAAATAACAACGTTAAAATATTGCTCAAAATCCTGCCTTTTCGTTAATGTTTAGGTTCTCAAGTCCTTCAGGAGCCGTATCACCCATGTTGTTCAAAACGCTGACAACTGACATTTGACAAAATACAAATTTGACAACTGCCACTCACTGCTTTTTTTTGTATGATTCGTTCATGGACAGGCTAGAATCATGAGACCACACCGCTTCTTCTTCAGTCAACATTCAATACAAGTTTGACAGTTGTAACGTTGACAACGTAGGTTGACAGTTAGTTACCTACGGCAGTTAACGTAGCCCGTAGACAGAGAAAATAAAGTTTTCCTCTGTCTACGCAGTTACGTCTTTTTATTTGATATTTGAGTACAAAGATTTCACATTATAAAGTATAATGGATATTGTTAAAGAAAGTTCTCAGTTTTATATACCTACGTAATATGACGCTTAAAGCTTCCGGCACCAACCACGTGTTCGTGGCCTGTTTTTGAAGCGTCAATGTACGTCCGCGGTAACCGAAAGGTTAACGCCTCGCTTGAAATATGATGCCGTAGCGTGAGATCCCGAGCCTGTAAATTAGTAGTGATGTGTGGTACGAGCCAATGATATTACAAAAGTATGGGTACGAGTCCAATTCAAACATGCTCTCAAGAGCTCTCAAGAGAGCGTTGTTATGATGTTGTGTTGTTAATCTTCCTAGCCATTGTAGCACATCAGGGATGTTCGCAGAAAAACGGGTAAATTGTTGTAATATAACGGAGCAAGAAGGATATCCTTGGTGTGCAGAGTGTGAGGCAACTCTCATATCCTCCTCACTGTGATCGCTAGTCGACTCGATAGCTTTCGTATAAATAAGCCTTGGTTGCGCTGTTCAGTGCATTACAAAAATATATGAAAATATACTATTATTTATCAATCAACATTTTTTATTATTATTTTATTATAACACATAAATCACCAACAATTAACTTAATATCATTATGGAATAATGAAATTAAGTTAATTTATAGTTGCTATAATCATTTTATAGTTGGTCCTTTACTGTAGTATACGACAAGGACGAAATAATTATTGTTGGTAAAATCTTTTAACGTTTACAAAACATGTTTTCGATACTTTTTGAGTTTATGGCTCTAAATTGATATTACTCTTGGTTACTCTTGGTTATCGAAAAAAAAACATATTTTTGGCACGTAAATTATTCAATCAAAAATTTGTTTAAAAATCTTTATGTAAATAGTAATAATGCCTCAAGTACAACGACCCTTGGAGTCTTTAAACCGGATAATGTCATCGCTTAATCAATTTGAGAAGAAACTAGATAAATTGCAAGATGACGTGAAATTCCACGGCTACACATTGGCTGAAATACGTGTATTGATATCACATATCTCCGGTATCAATAGAGACGATCAAGAGATAAAGCTATTCGCCCACAAAACAACATCAACGCACACCAGTAAACATGTAAAGGAAAACAGCAAAAGGAATGCTAAATCCTCTACTTTTGGTCCCACGGTACCAAAACCACGAAAGAAAGTATTATCAAAGTTTAAAAAAGACGAATAGGAGCACCGTCAAAGGAACAATTTTATAAAACCCCAAGTACATTGAAGTGGTCGTGTAAAAGTTACAATTCAAACTAATAATTGTAAAGTAAGAAATTAAATGGTGGTTAAATTTCAAGGGCCGATGTTGGTTATGAATAAAACACAAAGATTTAGAAATTATTGACATTTCTTCTTATTACGATAATACTGGTATGGCTCAATTATATATGGAACAAAATATCGGCCAAATGGTCACCGAGGTCCCGGCGGAATACCCCCAACCGGTGGTCCAAATTTTCGACGACGCTGAGGCATGATTGGGGTGTTATGTCGGTTAATGTGCCGAATTATCTCATCCTTTGGCTCTTGAACTGTTGCTGGCTTATCGACGTACACCTTTTCTATCGAGTAACCCCAAAGAAAGAAGTCCAACGGTGTCAAATCACATGATCTTGGTGGCCAATCGTCATCCCAGTGAGATTATTCAACCATCAAATTTTTCGCGTAAAAGAGCCATTGTTTCGTTTGCTGTGTGGCAAGTGGCACCGTCCTGTTGAAACCACATATCCATAATGGGGGGCCATAAAAAGTTCGTTATCATCTCACGATAGCGAACACCTTTCACAGTAACTGCCTGACCGGCCTCATTTTGGAAAAAATACGGGCCAATGACGCCGCCAGCTCATAAACCGCTCCAAACAGTCACTCTTTGTGGATACATTGGTTTTTCGACAGTCACTCTTTGTGGATATGGATATATTGATCATCGACTGTTTTGTAATTTCTTGCCACCATTCTGGCCATTGACGACGCTTGAAATGGTCAAGAGGCTTTAATTCTAAAGTCAATTGAACCTTGTAAGCGTGTAAATGTAAGTCTTTGTGCATAATGTTCATCAAGGAGGAGCGTGAGAGGTGCAATTGTTGGGCACGACGTCGAGTTGACGTGGACGACTGTTCGGCCACACTATCGCGAACAGTCGCAATATTTTCTGCAGTACGAGCTGTACGAGCATGCTCTGGTGTTTTCACATCACTTACAGACCCAGTTTGCTCAAATTTTTGTACGATTTTTCCGATTGTACGCACATTTAGACAATTAAATTTACCGAAAAAATCACGAAGTGCACTATATGCATTTTGATTTGAACGCCCATTTTCATAATAACCCTGAACAACTTTATTAACACGTTGCTTGATTGTGTATTTTTCTATGATTCTGAAATTGATAAATAACAAATGAAAATTAGAAAAAATCTTTACGCTTAGGAGTGGTTCACAATCAACATCGGCCCTTGAAATTTAACCACCCGTTTAAAAAATGAAAACATTTACACTTTCTATTTCGTTTTATTATTACAGCAACACCAATTAGCTTAAGATAGCACTTTAACCGACTTCAAAAAAGGTTCTCAATTCTACCGTTTTGTTTAAGTTTGTCACAGCATATCTCGGCATGCATACAGTGCTGCATTCAGGTAGGGACTAGGGGGGGCTGCAGCCTCGGTCCCCGTAAGGCTAAAGGGCCTTAAGATCATTTTTGTATCTATAAAAGGGCCCTCTTCTCCACTCCAAGGTCTCCCTAGACCCGGGCCCCCCAGAGCTTGATCCAGCACTGCATGCATAGTTCGATTTGAAAAAAATATTTGCATTTAAAAGAGTAGAGTATCTGTGTGCGTGTAAAAAAATTTCAATGTAAGAGAAGGGAGGATATTCCAGGGAACTCCTCAAAAATCAACAGAATAAGCTTTGCGATTAAGTTTTAATGATGTATGTAGCCCAAACTATTTTTAAGATTGAATTGTTTGAAGTTCTGATGTGAACCATAGTAGCCCGTCTACTCTGTGAGAGATATTAATATAACGCAGTAGGAAAAGTTAATCAACTGGATAAGCATTTTCTTTTGACGCACAAAAACGAAGATCTGCACTTGACGTTGAAGTTTGAACCCCACCAGAAGCGCTAATAAACATAGCGCCTTGGAAAAAGCTGGTCAACAAAATGAGCATATTCTGTTGAAATAAGATGAAACGTTTAGTAGGCCTTCCCATTTTGTTAATTTATTAGAAAATGTATACTAAAAAGGATAATTAAAACCGTCTTCAAATTAAAACCACAAACTAAAAATAATTGTAAATTAATCAACAGTACCATGTAAGTACCTAGGCCCTAACCTACCTACATTCAGTTTTTGCGGTACTAACGAGGAATTTAGACCACGGACTGATGTCCGATGCAATGGCCTAAATTTGAAAAACCTAATAACAATTTTTGGTTCGACCCGGGATTTATACCCGGGACCTTACGTCTGGTTGAACACTCTTACCACTAGACCACGTGGCAGTCAAAAAGCCAACATCACGTTGTATTCCTATTCAAGTATTAACCGCATCCGACGTTGCTTAGCTTGATCGGACGAGAACCGGTGTATCCTGTATACAGATGCGTATACGCCCCGGACTCATATCGTATACGCGGTACCTTGGAAAACACAACACAAATTATAATTCAGCTCCTGTGGCAAAATAGTCGGATGGGACCCTCTGTCTCCCAATATACTGGAGCTTAACCAATATCCTACACGGACGCGGTAAGTTGGCAAAAATTCCATTCCCCACTCTCTACCCCCGCACTACCCCGATGTCGCCCTAATATGGCCATATTAGGCCATATTAGGGCGACATCGGGGGTGGTGCGAGGGGAGAGCATTCTTCGCATTCTTGCCAGGTCCCAACTTACCGCGTCCGTGTAGTACATGGTTATTTTCAAAACACCAGCAACAACTCAGATATAGATAGCGACAACATTTCTTCTACGACTTGATATTCGGAGGCCATTTGTAACTGAAAATGAAAAGAAATGGAAGTGAAAAAGTTTTTATTCCAAATAGAATTACTTTTTGAACGTCAACAATTAAATCTACCATCGGTTCAACCCTAGCCCTGTCCTGAGAAGAACCGGCGAAACAAACTCAGCGGGCCTCATGATGATATCTATACCAATATTATAATAAGGAAACCTTTGTATTTTTGGATCTTTGTATTGAATAGGCTCAAAAACTACTGGACCGATTTCAAAATTTCTTTTACCATTACTTAGAGGGATTCTTCCGAATCCGTATAGGCTATATTTTATCCCGAAAAAATGTTCCTATGGGATGCTATGGGATGTTTTTCACGCGATCAAAATCTGCGCGGGTGAAACCGCGGAGCGCAGCTAGTCTTTTATAAATGCGAAAGTTTGTATGTTTGTTTCTTTGTTTGTTTGTTACTTCTACTTAACTTACTTACTTAACTTCACGCAAAAACTCCTTAACAGATTTTCATGAAATTTGACATTTGGTTAGAAGGGAACCTGTATTATTAACATACTTAAAAGATTTTTATCCCGAAAAAAATTTCCTGTGGTGATGACTTTAATGTTTTTGTTACTTCTTCATGACGCTAAAACTACTTAACAGATGTTCATGAAATTTGACATATGGTTAGAAGGGAACATACCTATAGGATAGTTTTTATCTATGGGATAGTTTTTATCCCCAAAAATTTTACCTGTGGGATGCCAAGGGATGATTTTGTGTCTTTTACATTCGGCCGCGACCTAATGTAAAATTAATGCATAAATAGATATTTGAAGCACAAAAGTGTATCTTATACCTCTTATTCCGATAAAATATTCTTGGGGGATGACATTTATATCTCTTCTGATCCCGACATGGTCCCATGTGATGAATTTATACTTTATTTTACGGGCAAAGTTGTTGTTAATTGTTTTTGTTGCTATGTTACAAGGTCTATGTTACAAAGTCAAGGACACACTCAGGAATATGATGAGTAAAGGCACTGAATAGTTTTCTTTGAGGAACATGGGACCAAAATGAAAAGAAGAATTCTCCTGTACCTACATACAAGGGAGATTACTCCTCTTAACTCTGTGTAGTGCGTATATTGTGTTCCTGAGTTTAGTGTGAGTCTTTATTGACTAAAGTTTTTCCAATAAAATAATGACATTGGAATCATCTCCCGGGACTACTACTTGGGATCATGCATTCATCGAGGGTTTCCTTTATTCGTGTGCCAAACTCATGTAAATAATATTAGCAGTCGTAATTGCGATTTGGTAGCCTTGCACAAACAAAAGATACTTATATGTTTACTAGCTGACCTGGTGAACTTCGTTCCGCCTAACTGTCAATAGATGGCGCTGACGGTTTTCTACAACTTGCTAGCAAAATGTTTAGCTGTAAGTTAAAGAGAATCTGAATTTTATACGCAGCGCGGCTTAATTATAGATTTATCACAATTATAAATGTGAAAGTTTCTTTGTTTGGATGTTTGGACGTTTGGATGTTTGTCCGCCATTCACGCCAAAACTACTGAACGGGTTTTGATAAAATTTGTTATACAGATCAGATAGAGCATTAGCTGACTTAGATTATAGGATACTTTTTATCCCCTGGGATATGAATATTTTTTCACGTTCCAAGTATTCTTTTAAAAAATGATCTACAATCTATATCGAAGCTAAAATATAGTTTTAAGCATTTTTGCCTGTACGTATGTCCGGGCTAAACTAAAAAAGTACTGCATGGATTTACTTCAAATTTTAGATGAATATTACTAACAGGTCGGGTCAACATATAGGCTACATACTATGACGCTATCACCTACGGGGCAGGAGCTGTGAATCTTTTATTCGGAAGAATTGAGAACTTCCATTTTTAAAGTCCAAAATCCACGCAGGCGAAGCTGTGGACGGAAGCTAGTGAGACAAAAGTAAAAAAGTAAAAACTGACATTGGAAGCGAGGTTTGCGAGTTCGTACAGTATTAACACTTTCTCTGTCATATTAAGATACTCTCTAGTACTAAAATACCCGTGAGGTTTGTAGACATCTTGTATGCTATTTTTTTTTATGGTATAGTAGGGCAAACGAGCAGTCGAAGCCATTTTTATGACATCCGTATAGAGACTATACATATGTGCTGCCCTCCTTTCTCCTCCCACCTCCATGAGCCACCGGCTACTTACACATCGCACGAAACGCGACAACGCAGCTGTCACTTTACGCCGGTATCATGTAAGTTAGAGGTACCTCCCCGGTAGTGCCGGCCCATTTCGGCTGCATGCAAGCATACAGTGTGGCACTACCTCTTACTATATCGCAGTATGTCGCAGAGACTTCAGTGAGTCATCAAATTTTTACTTTACCATGTCTCTGCGACATAATCACTAAGTCCATATTGCCTTCATACATTACCAGGGTTAGGACTGGTCACAGTAAACAACAAAAAACAAATAAATCGTATGTTAATAAGCTGTTGGAACATACAAAGTAATTGTGCTGTCTGTGCCTCTAAGATCCCGAAGGCTATGTCAGACCGGGCTTCACATAACTAACTTGGAGGGAGATGCCATACTAAGAGCAGTCCAACGGAGGGGTCCTCCGCCCGTTTCTCTGCATCAGCAGACGGCGGCGTGGATTAGGAGGAGTGCGAGCCCTATTTCGGACAGATTGGTGGCGTGCTCCTTTGGAGTGCTGGGACCAGGGGTCAGGATGGGAACTTGACCCCATTGCACAGTTCCGACGTTGCAGTAGGGACTGTTCAGAGAAAACCGCACAGTCCCCAATTAGGAGAAGTCTGACCTTTGCACCGAAGTCAGCTTGTTGCTGGAGTGATCCTGTTGCCTGCAGATCCCGGACCCCAGAAGGTACTCGCAGGGGTTTTGTCGGTATTGCGCTAAGTGTCGAGTCCAACATAGCTCTTGGGGGCCCCCCCGCTTGTAGGTATAATTCGACCACGTTAATAAGTTACATCGGCTTTCGTCGTTGACGCAGAACAGCGCAACATAGGCCGATCTAATCCGATTTATAACACCAATTCAATAAAAACCTTATTCTTCAACTAACAAGGCTTAAAATATAACAAGACGTGAGCTTATGCTATCTCGCTCACGATATCTGTGCTGCATGACTTTTGACGTGTGAATGAATGACAGCCAATGAGAGCTGACATTCGGCCAAGCAACTGACGAATGCCAATACAGCCAACTCTCGTTTGACCAATGGCGAATGAAGAATTTTCCGTGCAATATTTTATATTGCCTGGTGTTTGGCTTAAATAATTTCGCGCCTTTCCAAAAAATGATTTCTGCGCAGGTACATCGGTGTAACTTATTTAAATGGTACTATTATACGTATTATACGTAAAAGTATTCCCCAGTACCAGCCTGTATACAACATAAAGATGTATTGAAGACACGTTCCAGCCTTTAAGGAAATAGTATATTATTTTCTTGAGTTCTATTTTAGTGACAGCATGAGAAAGTATTAAAGAGCCATAAATACTTAGTTTAGTAGCTCTGTAATTAGCTATTGCTGAAACCTGTAATCAAGTTGCGAATTTATTTATCACTAGCTCACGTCCGCAGCTCCGTTTTCTCTTTCGCTTTAATAGATTTAGAAAAACACAAACTTCTGACTTTGCAGATGTTTGCCCATATCCTGTGAGAAAAAGAAAGTTTTTGTTATTCTTTTTTTAAGGATATTTAATAATTAGGCAATACTTACAAAGGTACTTATAATTATCAGATTAAAGACATCTTTGTCAACTTAAATTTGTAATTAAATAAATGTTCTAATGTATTGTGCAATATAGCATATATATAAATATGTATATATGACAACTCAACAACTATTCAGAAAGAGGTAGCATTGGTTAATTCAAAACTATCAAAAAAAGTTTACGACAAGTATACAAAAACACTTTTTTCAAACAAGTTAAAAAGCGAAAAAATGTAATCATGCTTTGTACCGACGGCTACAGAGACCGGCAACATCGCACGAGGTGAATGACCCTCGCTCAACTGACGATACAGTGTGTACGAAGTGAAAAAAAAAGTGTGTGTGTGTGTGTGTGTGTCCTGTGGCTAAGCTGCTGCTCCGATTGATCTGATTTTTGTTGTGTAGCCTGAAAATAATACACTAAATATCAAATATGTGGTTTCAACTTTGTATAAAGTATTTGCGTACATTTTGTATGAAAGCAATTGGCATATCATTTACATTTTTTAATATTTGATATTATAGCGGCAATGTACGTAATATCACGGCTGAGATACAGCATGGTGACAGACGGACAAACGGACTG
>LUGF01024163.1:98285-109115 GCA_001625245.1 Calycopis cecrops
CAATGGGCCACCGGCTACTCACAAGCCGCACGAAACGCGACAGCGACGCTGTCACTTATCGACACGACGGTATCAAGTGAGCAAGAGGCACTTCCCCGGTCGTGCCGGCCAAATTCCGTTACATAGGAGTATGTAGTGTCATGCACCATGCATGGTACTACCTCCTCCTAAAACTCTCAAGTTGACAGCGCATTGCAGCTGGGCTGGTACCATAAGGTGTCACTGCACATGGCCGCCCCGCAGAGCAGCTATGAAATTTTCGAAGTGGCAACAATAAGGACAACAACATATCTTCAAGCCAATTTCCCAAAAGCAGAGTACAGAGTACCTTATGTCACGATCCTTTCACACTTGCCTTGCTAAAAGTAGTAGACAGACTGTAAGAGGTAGTGCCACCAGCATGCAGTCGAATTGGGCCGGCACGACCGAGGAGGTACCTCTCGCTTACACGAGACCGGCGTAAAATGACAGCTGTGCTGTCGCGTTTCGTGCGGTGTGTTAGTAGCCGGTGGCCCGTGGAGCTGGGAGGAGAAAGGAGGGCAGCGCATCTGTATAGCCTCTATACGGATATTTGTGAGCGTCGGTAGTCGTGAAAATGGCTAGGGCTGCTCGTTTGCCCTCCTATGCCATAAAAAAACTGTCATTACATGATCGGCAGTAGATCGGTATTCTTGTCACTTATTAAATTCAGCAGAAGGCAAGGCACTTTACACATTATAATACCACAAATACAAGGGCTCCTTAGGGCACTCGCCTCTCATACAGATGAAGCTGCACTAGGCCTTTAGCCTGTTAGCGTAGTTCGATTAAAAAAAAAAAAAATTTAAAAAATCAATTATTGAAGACATTACGCGGCGCCTGACCTACTGTGGGACTGTTAAAAATTGAGGTGACGGCTAGCTGCATACGACAAGTATATAATTACTTTCATAAATTAATTCTTGTAATATGTACCTGTTACATTAACACCAATATCTTTATAGGCGTCGATTGGTTAAGTGGGGGTCTTCTCCAGTGGTCGAATGTCCACATTTGACCACTGGACCATATTTTTTGATGTTTAAGAAGGTCAAAGGAGCTGTCAGGGTGTTATGGTAACTATCCACAAAGACTTCACTTTGTGGTTTCCTGTGAGAGGGAGGTACCATAAAAGCTCTATTCTACTTAAGATGCTAAGAATTAGAATTTACTTTTTGTCAGTGCTATATTTGTATTGGCAAGATTTTTCATTAAATGTTTTTTTTAGAATTTCACTTTTTTTTATAGTTGGTTGCGACATTTTTTTTTAATTTCGGTTACTTGTTCTCTAACTTAACCTTCATATGAAAAGCCATATTACAGCCTAATATGACAAACGAGCAGTCGAAACCTCCTAGTGATGGTCCACGTACAATCAGAAGTTAGATACAAGTTTAAGGATTGTTTCTCCTGGTTCTACACTAACACTCACTTACATACCAAGTTTCAGAATTCTAAGATATCAGAACATTTAAAAGAAGTATGATAAAATCTACTTAAACGATATCTATATTATATCCAAACCGGAGTGATATGAGAGTACAAAAAAAAAATAAACGATACGAGAAAAGGTGAGTTGTGCACTTACTTTTCGCTTGCTCGTCTTGGCGCTATGCGCTACCGTGCTCCCTAAATATTGAATAGTGAATACTATACAGAATATTTTACTTTATTTACGTTATAATTTCAATGCTTTACACCTGCTACTATGAAAATATACTTGGGCATTATTTAAAAGGTATAAAAATTTAAAAAAAAACCCAATGAAACAAAGAACAAAACATCTACATGTTTTGCCTTCAATCTTGTAAAAATATTTTATTAAACGAGCTTTGACCATAATAGTTATAAAATATAAGTAATAGCTATGACAAAATCTTTTTTAAAGGAGCGGAAGTTAGTTTGATCTATGGTAATATTGATCTCACTTGAACGCCTGGTCAAGGATGTGGCTAGTTATTATTAAAAATAACGCAAATAAAAAACATATTTTATGAACACTTAAAAATAATCTCAGATCATTTTGTAAAGCGTTTGAATCTGGTCCAGAATAGTTGGGATGCAAATAACTATAAATAATAAAGGTGTCTGTTAGTCTGAGGTAAATGGTTCAGACCAAGGCCAGCGGAGATCACTTTGATGAGAAATATAATTGGTTTGACATGTTTTCGGAATTCGCATGTGCGCTTATAATCTTATATTTTAATACGCCAAACGAGCTATCCGAGCCATTTTCATGTCCTCCAACGTCCATAGCATAGAGGTTATACCTATAGATGCGTTGTCCTTCTTCTTCCTCCCCACTTTATGGGCCACTGGCTACTTTGACTTGCATGCAGCGTGACTATTGTGGTACCTACGTCTTACTTAAATTTACTTCGCCCGCAGATTGAAATCCAAAAACACATCTTCACCTGTTCCCTAGCGTCCGCGTCGTACGCAATTGGAATTACTTCCTACTCCATGTACTTTCTGAGTAAATTCGTTGCGAGTACCAAGACAGATTTAGCTTTTCCTTCGGGCTCACTGTGATCTTATTAAAGGGTGTGGAGGGTCAAGTCTGGTTGCCGCTATCGATCCTGGCGACACAGGAGTAGCAGCGGTGGGAACGAGTGGGGGGCCAATGCCCGTAAAAAAATAGCGAAGTACGCAGAGGGTACAAAGTGCCATTATATTACGATCCTTCCACTTCCTTACTGCCACTACATTCGTAACTCTTGACAGTACAGTGCTTTAATCTGACCATTGCATGGTAGTCAATTTGGAAAAGTCAATTTTGGTACAAACCTAACCTTCATTCCTTCACATTCTTATCGAAACCAAATCGATATGACAATGCCCAAATTCGCTACCACAAAGGCGGCGTGGGTATCAGGATAATCATTTTTATTAAATTTAAATTCTTTTACAATATTTGGTGCGCTTTTAATGTACAAATAACCTAGCGAAAACAAATTCAAAAATTAAAATATAGGAATTGAACTTAGTTCAATATACCTCCAATTATTACAACTACAGTCTGGGACCCAGACTCCAGAAAACAAATATATAGCAAAGGTCGTCCCATTTTCTGCACTCAGGGACAGGATTCTTGTCCGGCGTCTGCAGTTCAAAGGCCAAGTGAGTCTTTTTACCTCACCTTATTCTGGCGCCTCGCAAATTAGGGTATCAGCGCCCTTTCCGAACGATCCTTTAGTTGGTTGCCCATCCTACCATAGACAAACTAACCCTATTACATAACACTTTTAACAAGTGAAATATGGATATTAATGCAGTTTGCATGGTCAGCAGTCAGGTCATGGTCATCTAGGCATTATTATTATATTATCATTAACACAATCCAACAATAAACAGTATAAACCAAAGTTTTGTAAATAGTAGTAAATAAAAAAAAAGTTAAATGCATCGTTGGCAATAATTTTTGGCAGGCACTTTTTTATTTTTTTTAAATATCTTTCAATTAGCCACTTCTTTTTATTTAATTATCAATTTACCGTAAAGAGGGCTTAATTACCTATGTAACGATGTAAATGTCAATGACGGGCACGCTGTCTTATGGGTGGGGCAATGCTCCATACATGTTGGTCCTTGTCATTTGATCTTTACTTTGCTTACGCGAGACCGGCGTAAAGTGACAGCTGTGCTGTCGCGTTTCGTGCGGTGTGTAAGTAGCCGGTGGCCCATGGAGGTGGGAGGAGAAAGGAGGGCAGCACATTTGTTTAGCCTCTATGCGGATGTTTGTGGGCGTCGGTAGTCATGAAAATGGCTCCGACTGCTCGTTTGCCCTCCTATACCATAAAAAAAAAAAAAAAAAAAATCTCAATCATAAAACATAATTAATTTTCCTGTACATAAATAAAACGTTTTTGTTAGTTATAAACTAAATGTCAAACATCAGAACATGTTTATAATGTCATTAGTCACAACTCTTAAGTCATTACACTCTATTTGTGTATTACATGTAAACCATTGTGCGCGCGTTGTATTTCGTTTAATTAAAATATTATAATTTAAGACAATGAAGAAACTTCATGATCGGTATTAGGCAGGTACTCGGCTCCCACTACCTAGTCCTAATAGATTGATGTGAAGATTGTTAAATTAAGTAATTGAATAATATATGTTTTTTTTATGGTATAGGGGGCAAACGAGCAGTCGGAGCCATTTTCATGACTACCGACGCCCATAGACATCCGTATAGAAATTACACAGATGCGCTGCCTTCCTTTCTCCTCCCACCTCCATAGGCCACCGGCTACTTACACACCGCACGAAACGAGATACACGCACGTGAAGTGACAGCTGTGTGTCACCTCACGCCGGTCTCGTGTAAGCAAGAAGTACCTCCCCGGTCGTGCCGTCCCAATTCTGCTGCATGCAACCATGCAGTGCGGCACTACCTCTTACTAAATATAAAATAATATAGGTATGTACTTGGTCTTATAATATTAATTATTCTAAATTTATGGTATAATGACCAAGATAAAGATCAAGCCTAATATGGACTATCTCCTTTCAGATTAATTGATTCAATAATAATGTCGTCCTAGCCGAATTTCGACTACGTCAGCGTAGTCTGTACTGTCGCATTTCGTGCGGTGTGTAAGTAGCCGGTGGCCCAGGGAGATGGGAGGAGAATGGAAAGCAGCGCACCTGTGTAGCCTCTATGCGGATGCCTATGGGCATCGGTAGTAATGAAAATGGCTCCGACTGCTCGTTTGAACCCCAACCATTATAAAAAAAGTCTCTACAGACTGCACATCTGCGTAAAACATAACACAGTGCACCAGACACATTTGTACTCTTTGTTCCTTCATTCTCATATTCCGATGGGACGGCAGTCCGACACGACCGGTGAGAAATCAGGCGCAGTACCGACGACGGCTTAACGTGCTCTCCGAGGCACGGGGGTGTACCACCGCCAACTTCCTTTTCCCGGTCTGTTATTAGAAATTGAACAATCTTAAGTTTCCGACCTGAAATTCGAACCCGGCAACTTATATCAGTGGTTTAACATGCTCATCACATAGTTTTTGTGTAATTAACATTCAATCAGTGAGTCAGGAGTAACATGACTTATCATGTTTCTTTTACACATTATCAATATAGATTGTCATCATCGTTCTCAAGTGCTTACTAGCTTACGAAGTCCCTAAGATTATGTTATATCAATAAATTAAATAATTTAATATTTTAAGATTTCTTTTTAAGTAGCTGGTGGTTAATTTAGGGGGCGGAGGAAGGGGGCCACGCACCTTTATAACCTTTATGCGGATGTCTATGGGTGTCTGTGGTCTTGAAAATGGTTCCAGCTCGTTTGCCCCCTTGTGCTTTATAAACAAGTCTCCTTTACTCAAGTCCTTCAAAGCTATGTGGCGTAATGCTTTGTTAATAAATTGAGTAATTAATTATTATAAGTAGCTAGCTGCGCCCTGCGGTTTCACTCGCGTAAATCCCACAGGGACAATTTACGGGATAAAAACTATCCTATGTGTTAATCCAAGTTACGCTCTATGTGCGTGCCAAAGAAGAACGGCTGGCTTCGTACTACCTACTTTTTTTGTTCTTATGTAATATAATTTGTACCATTTATTAAGACAATTAAGACTTTGTTTACGTATAAGTGTACTATTTTTAAAAGTTCGTATTATTAAAAAAAAAAGAATTAAAAGAATTGAATAATCAAACGCAATGAAAGCATAAACTAAACGCAGTTATACTTTAAAAAGTTGCCATATGTAAAATAATACAAATATCGAAATGATGAATAATTATTTAGAAATGGAAATAAAATAAAAGTTTCAAGCAGAAGAAAGAGCCAAAATAATCTTAACGTGGGCGTATGGCATGCGGCCTTGCCTATGCGGAACACAATGACGTACCATAAGGTTTGTACTAACATAACCTTAAAAAATTTAACTGGTTTTAACATTTATTTCCGAACTTCTAAAAATATAAGAATTTAAAATGGGTTTGTATATAATATTATCTACCCATTAAACAAAAATATCACATAACTCGATAATTATTAGGTGTGCGAAACTCCCAAACAAACCTGCCATTCACCTTTCATGAAAATCGTTTCAGCAGTTTATGGCGTGAAGGAGTAACAAACAAACAAAGATACAAACTTTCGCATTTATAATCTTAGTAAGATATAATTTTTAAAAACAAATCTTTACATCGGTGTACTGTATACAGAACCCGTATCTCACCTCTGTTTAAGTGTAATTCTGAATGCAGGCTACATACCCCGTAATGTAAAGCGGGCTTTGTGTTCCGAAATATTTGGGCAGCGGCGCGACGGGCTGGCAAGGGACCCAGGGGTTTAGGAACAATGACATGCTATTATAGTATTAGAGGCCATAAGAACTTCCGCCGGTGGACTTCAGTCGCTGCAGCGGCGCCAGATATGGCGGTGGCGCTTAACATTCCATGGGCATCTGGGGCATGGGTACTTTTTGACGTGAAACGTCTTTTAAACCGCAACAGGTACCAGGTACCAGGTCAAACCGTAATGGAGGAATGAGCTACATCGTAGTATCTTAAAACTACATAATTCGTCGTACGTCTGCTAGACCTATTACTGCTAGCAACTTACACAGCTTTTGGCATTATCAGGTGTACATCAACATCTATATATATATATAAAACTCAAACGTGACATAGTCATCTATCAACGCACAGCCCAAACCACTGGACGGATCAAGCTGAAATTTGGCATCCAGGTAGATATTACGACGTAGGCATCCGCTAAGAAAGGATTTTTAGAATTTCAACCCCTATTAAGGTGGTGAAATAGGGTCTTGATATGGATTCCTTAGAAATTAAACGCGGGTGAAACCGCGGGGCACAGCTAGTTATCAAATATATTACAAATTTCTGCCCTCTAGCCCTTTACTAACAGTTTTCCTCTTATAAGTTATTTTTAACGCAATTCCTTTTAACGCCTCATTCGAGCTCGGTGATAAACAAAATTACTAACGTGTGTACTTAGAAGCGTACGTGACGTAACATCTGTGACGTTACATGACGGAGCTGCGGGAAATACGACGCCAGCATGACGTAGTGACGTCATACTGGTGTACGGCTTAGACTCACTACCCTCCCCCTGAAGATGCTGCCACCTCGTCGTGGAGGGAGGGCTGGAATTCCTCTGTGATCCCCAAGGCCATGCCAGACAGGCTTGGGGGGAGAGCCATACTAAGAGCAGCTCGACTCGGGGTCCTCCACCCGTCCCTCTGAATCATCAGATGGTGGTGTGGAATAGGACAACTGGCGGGTCACATTGGTGACACATTGCTTGCTTGTCTGAAGTTTTGAAGTACTGGGGCCAGGTGTCAGGAACCTGAGTCCATTGCACGGTTCCGAAGACGGAGTATGGACTGTTCAGAGGCAGCTGGCCCTTTTGTCGATGGCAGCCAGTCGGTGAGGGCCTCCTGTTTCCTCCTGTCACGCAGATCCGGGAACCACCAATTATAGCGGCTGAAGGAACCCGCAAGGGTTTAGTCGGTATTACACTAAGTGTCGAGTCCGACATAGGTCTAGAAGCCACCCAGGCTGCTAGGTATCATACGTAAATGTATTTCCCTGCGTTAACAAGATGGAGTTAAGATGGTAAGACGGATAACACCCGGTTTATCTCTCCCCATCAGCGGGGAAAGAGGGGGGTTTGTCCCCCTATCGTCTTATAAACTAATAGAAGACAAAAAAGTCTTCGCTCATCCGACGAGCTGTGAAGGCGAGAAATCGCCGTCAGTAATAGGTCCATCCGAAAAAAAAAATGAAGAAAAAAAGGTAAGACGGGTTGAAGGACAACGCATCTGTATATGAAGATGTTAATGGACATCGAGAGTTGCCCAATTAGCTCCAGTTGCTCGTTTGCCCCATATTCTATAAAAAAAATCCACCCAATCCGCTTTTCCTGTATTACTAGCTTATTTATTTCAATAAGCGAATCACAAACATTTAAACACAATGATGCGACTCAGTAATGTACTTAGAAGCGTGCGAAGTGACGTGACGTCACAGTGTGACGAGTGACGGCCTCAGGGAAACACGATGGCCGCTGCAACTGGACTTTAGAAATTCAGTCATCGATTTAGGCGCCGTGTTGTGACTTGTGACGGTATGGACACAAGTGTGACCATGATTTATTTAGGACATGGGATTTTTTTGTCCATACTGCCGCGTTGGAGCCTTTAGGCAAGTGTTGCCTCCCTCTTCACAGCAGTTGAAGCAACATTGTTGTGCAGATGTGTTGCCCTCCTTTCTTCTCTCCGGTGGACCGTCATCCAATTGGCATACCTGTCCAGTCGTGGCGGCTGCAATGTACTACCTATATGTTACAAATTCTATGCGATTTTGGAGGCAAATATTGTTTTTTTTATTTAATGTTTTTGAGCGGAGAGAATAAGGCTAAGTAGAATTAAATGCTTGGTAGGATAATGAGATAGACTATAGAAAATGACGCTGGATGAATCATTGAAAGAAAGAAAGAAAGAAAGAAAGAAAGAAAAGACATTTATTTGAACACAAACAAGAGACAGACATGTACATTACACAACAATAATATAAATATTACAAAGCTGTGCGCCTCTCGGATGCGTCAAATTGGCTTGGTTCGGCACAAGTCAAGTGAACATGATAAACATACCACCTGACACCGGTTTTCAACCAAACCAATGAGTTGCATCACGGTTGTCGAGCGTCTAAACATTTCATAAATTTGCCTAAAAGTACATTGGATGAAAATGAAAGAAGATATGGACATACTGAAAAGAGTGAGTGAGAAATTGTGCAGATATTTAAGTGCCTTCGCAGTCGTACAAAATTATATAAGATAGATATTATATTTTATGAAGAACATGAAGAGGCAGTGCCTTGCTGCATTGCTGTCGGTTTGCACCGCCATGAAGTGAAGGCTAGGCTATCACGGTTTCTGAATTTCCGATGGCTAATGGGACGAGAGGAGGATATGAGCCAAATCTGCATTACAGTTAAGTGGATGTCTATGGGGATCAGTAGTCCTCAAAAGGACTCGATTGCTCATTTATGCCTTTAAACAATAAATAAGGGAAAGTGGAAATTGTGTCCCACAAAAGCATGTACTAATGGTCACCATGACATGTCATCGGCGCACGCGCACGCTCAGATATACCCCGGGCGCGTCTGCAGCCAGCATCAGTAGCGCCGCACTCGGCCGCGAGACCGTAGCTCACCGCGCACGCCGCTCCCGCCGACACAGCGATAACCGTGTTTCGTGTATTTTAGTGTTTCGTTTGATTGTGTATATTAAAAAGGTGGGTCATTTAAATTTTATTAATATTTAAATTGAAATAATTAATTTAATAAAGTGGGTAGGTATTTGTTGAAACTATTATATTCATATTTTTTTGTATATTTTGAGGTAATTTTTCAAACAATAATATTTATTATCTCCAATCAGGGAATAAAAAATGTGTTTAAAATTAAAAACAAATCGCGATTGTGTTTATAATTTTTATTTATTTTAATAAACTATAAAAAATAATACTAGAATAGTGACTTTTTATATTTATACACTTTTTATAGTATGGACAGGCAAACGAGTAGTCGGAGCTTTTTGAACGACTACCGACGCCCATGAACTTCGACATAGAGCAGGGTTTCATAAACTTTTTCCAGGCACGAACCCCTTTCCAGAATGTAAAAGCTCCGCGAACCTCTGTTAAGGAGTATTTTAGGAAAAGAAAATTAAGGTTTAACTAAGCTGCCGCGGACCTACACGCATACGCTACGGACCCCTAGGGGGTCCGTCGACCCCACTTTAGGAATCCCTGACATAGAGGGGTAGAGGGACACTATACAGATGCTGTACCCTCCTTCAATATTCTATACAATATTCTGATCATCAAAACCGCTATGTATTGAATATTTTATAACATATTTATTATTTAACTAACAGATCTTCGCGTTTTTATAAAAAAAATATATGGCTTTCTCGCTCTGTCTTATTCTCTCTTCTATCACTAAGAGAACATTTTCAAATCGGAGAAATAGTTACTGATATTAGTGCGTTCAAACATACTAAATCATTATAAAATAAGAAATAGATTATTATTTTTATATCACGTCTGCTCCCACGCTGTTGCAACCAAATTTATAATTTATTATTATGATAGTTTTATAATTACAAAAATCTGTTTAAAAAAATATATTTAAGCCTTCTCAATGAGTAAAGATTCTAAAACATAACCCTAGAATATACTAAAATATAACTCAAAAACTTCTAGAAATTATATATTTTTTTAAATCATAGGTATTATAGCCTATATTAGGAATATAGTTTATAATTATATTTAGAACCTTTTGCAAAATTAATAAAAAAATGTAATTGTAAAAGTAATGGAAATTCCAAACCACAGCTAACTAAATGAAGTAAGTATGTGTCGTATACTTTGATCATTTAGTAAGTCGTATTTAAGTACGTAACGTTTAAATAAGGAAAACCGAAACATTCTAAAACTATCAATTGTAAACATTTTTTTTCCACCCATCTACAGCTGTGACAGAATAGAATTATTAGAAAATGGTGGCGACATAGAATCAGAGCATCTTAATTCTTACATTAGTTGATGTGCAACAAATAAAATTAATATGTCCGTAAAAAAAATAATTATTCGTCACTCTACGCTTCTTGTTGATATAGACCAGTCTATTTAACTTAGATCAGGGACGGAACCTAGTCAAACTCCTCCAAACCTTGACCTATCAATTAATTTTGAACCATATTTTCTCTCACTATATACTCACTCGTTGAACTGTACTGTA
>LUGF01024163.1:113270-129192 GCA_001625245.1 Calycopis cecrops
ATCTCAATTTTAGATTAACATAAATGATCAATACCCAGGTTTGAAGCCGTGAACGACGAGTTTCCAACCACAGCCATCGTCCGCCGCGGCCAGCCCTTCAACGGGGTGGTCCGCTTCAACAGGGCCTATGATGAGCAGGTGGACTTGGTGCAGCTGGTCTTCGCGCTGGGTACGTTGGATCCTGAGTACCCTTAACCCGGCAGCTGTCACATACAGACTTATCAGCCGATAGTGTGGTCGGGCCTTTACAGTGGTGCGAGTGTGTAAATTATGACGATGGATATGGCATTTTTAGATGAGAGGGAAAAATTAGAGAAATAGATTTATAGCAGCTGAATGGGACGGCATGACCTCTAAAGGACTTTACCGCACTTCAGGGCTTCAGGCCTGCATTATGGGATTTTGGGACGATAGCTATTATAAAATCGGATATTATGGTCTCACTTTAAAGAGCCTTATCAATAAAACTAAAGAAATTTAATAAATTAAATAAATTGTTATCAGCAAATAACTCTCAAAAATTTTGTACCATTGTGCATTGTAATCACATTTTGAAGAAGGTTTCACAGTTTCCTAAAGTATCGAATGCACGTGAAAGTTTCGCTGCCGACCCGCTAGTAATAATGACTTACATCGGCAGGCGACAAGCCGGGCTTCGACACGCAGGGCTCCATCTACCTCAAGCGCGACGTGGTGGCCGACAGGCACTCCTGGAGCGCCAAGATACTGGACGTGCAGGCCGACAACACCATCTCCTTCGAGGTGAGCTTGCGCGGATGTCTATGGGCGTAGAACGGTAGCCTTATGATATCGACGCAACATGCACATTCGCATAGTTGTTAAATACACACACACTCTCTCATCTAATAGGCGGATGTATATGGGCGTCGTCAATGCGGGCGTATATTTATATATTGTATATTTTGTATGAAATTTATTGACCTTTATTTTCGAGTAATATACAGGGTTAGTTTTTGTTCACCGGCCAAATTTTCAGGTTTGGTTCAGAATAATTAATACATTCGATTTATGAAATAAAAAAGAGTAAAAAAATAATTAGTATATACATATTTCTTGGTCACCGCGTGGCATATGACTTGCGAGTGTCGCTCGGCTGGCGTCACTGACCTTAAGTCGATATATTTCGAATTTCGAATTATGAACCACGATCGCTGTATCTTTAAGGAGCATTTCAAAACAATTTTTATTTAACAAAATATTACAATTAGACGCTTAAATTTACAACACAACCTTGGAATGATGTTTACTTCCTTATTTTAAAATTTGGCCGGTGACCAAAAAATAACCCTGTATTATATGCTTAACTATAATTTAGAATTTTTTTGTGCTTTTTGTTATAACAGCAACAGAAATACAATATCTGTAAATATTACAACTATTTAGCTACACACAAGTGACAAACAGACAGTCGAACAGACCAGTCTTCGTAACAGGTTTGCCCTTTGGATACGGAACCCTACAAACATACTTTTATGGATACGGAACCCTACAAACATACCTTTAATACAATATAGATAGAGACGTTACGCAGCTTATAATTTTTGCCGTGATTTAATCACTTTGCTTGCCAACGTGTATTTTTAGCTTCGATTCCTCGAATGTTTAACTCACCGGTGAAAGATTTTGTACATGACTGGGTGTGTAGTACTTTAGATGATTCCAGACAAAACAAGGCTGGGTCTATACTTTATGTATATACACTAGCTGCGCCCCGCGGTTTCACCCGCGATTCGATCCCGTAAAAATTGAAAATCATCCCATGGTGTCCCATTTTTTCAGATAAACACAGGATAGTTTTCATCCCGAAAGAATGTTCCTGTGGGATGTCGTAGGATGATTATCTATTTTCCACGGAATCCAAATTTACGCGTGCAAAACCTCGGGGCGCAGCTAGTTATAATTATAAATGTGACAAATATTAGGTACTATTAATAATGTTGATGAGAAAGTTATTCACAGAAAAATACTCTACGGATTTGGATGAAACTTGGCACAGATGTAGGCTACAAGTTACAACATGGGACATAAATACTTTTTACTGAAAATGAAGATGATGGCAATGTATTTTAATCAAAAAGACTGCTTACATGCGTGCAGCGTGGCACTATCTCGCCTCGGTAAGCCAGGGAGAGGTGCCCCGGTCTTGGCAGCCCAAATCGACTGCATGCATGTATGTAGCGTGGCACTACCTGCTACTAAGACATTATACTTATTCCATATGTATCGAATATCGAATATCGATGTATCGAATCACAGCTCGCAACATCTTCGTCATCGCAACCTGTTCATTTACATAAACCTCAACAAACTGTCCACAAACAACCAAGTACAACATCATCGAATAGTTGGGTCTCCCGTAGATGGGAGAGGTGCATCCCTTTATAATGACGTTTATAATACTACTAGCTGCGCTCCGCGGTTTCACCCACGTAAGTTTCGATCCCGGGGAAATATCGAGATGAAAAATTAATGTTGGCCGATTCTCAGACCTACCCGATATGCACACAGAACTTCATGAGAATCGGTCGAGCCGTGTCGGAGAAGTATTTGCACAGAGGCTATACAGATGAGTTGCAACGTCCTCCCTCCATGGACCATCGGCTACTTATATACCACACGAAACGCGACAGCATAGCTGTTACGCCGGTGTCGTGTAAACGAGATGATATTAGCGATAAATAGGCATGTGTACCTTACGGTACGAACGCGCCTCCAAAAATAACGTTAGTCATATACAACGAATATTCGTTTCTGAATGTTGACATATAAATTATTTAGTATTATAGTATCCCAGTTGTAACACTGCGCTTTTGTTACATCGCGTGGACATTGTGATAGCGCGATGCACGAATTGGTCGGCGCCATCTAGCGACAGCGCGTGGAACTGCACGCCTTGAATGGGGTAGCTGACTTGCGCAGGACGACTGGCCGTGCGCATGCGCTATTGTCCTGTCGGGACTTGTAGTAAACAACATAATCCCGGTTATGATTCTCACCAGGAGCCATTCATTTTTTCATGGTATAAGCAGCGGCGCATTTAGGTTTACTGGCGCCCTAGGCCCGGCTGATATGGCGCCCTTTTTATCCAACAGCAAAACAAAAAGGAGGGTCATGATTTTTGTCTCTTGTATGTAGGTATCATCTTTTCTCCTGTAGCTTCTACAATACTTGTCATAAAGGTACAAAATATATGAAATAAGATATCGGTTGGTTTTAATGAAATAAAAAAAAAATAATGTGACACTTACCAGGTCACAAAAAACTAAAAAAAAAATACAACTGTGTCATATTTGGTATCAAATTAATGGCCTCAATTAGCAAAAAAATATATTGGTTAACAAAATACCTATATATTTGTTTTGCTAGCCAAATTGCTTGCGCCTAATCGGCGCCCTAGATACGGGCCTCATAGGCCGGTTTAAGGGGGCAAACGAGCTGTCGGTTCATGACTACTGACGCCCATAGACATCCGCATAGAGATAAGCAGATGTGTTGCCCCCCTTCCTTCTCCCACCTGCATGGGCCACCGGTTACTTACACACCGCACGAAACGCGACAGCAAAGCCGTCAGCGTCGAGACCATCCCTGCTTTCGCGCGAGCTCCACCGACGTCCGAGTCGGGGGCTGGGGGACCCCGCGGTCTCTCTGGCCATTTCATTTCATATCGAGATGCATATTTTCCGTCTGCGGGAGACTGGGGTGTCGGTACCCCTTTCAACTCGTAACGTAGTCTTGGCGCCCGAGCACGTACCTACCTATAGCAATTAGATGAAGATTTCGGCACAACGTAATTATTTTTTAAATAAATATCTGTGGACTTTACACACCACGTTAGTCTAGCCCCATGCTAAGTACCGTAAGGACTTGTGTTACGGGTACTAGACAACGGAAATATGTTTAAGTAATATGATTTTTAATTTAAGAAATTATATATATTTAAGATTTTTATTATAGAAATACATATAATACATAGATACACATCCATGACCAAGGCGGGATTCGAACCCGCGACCCCTGGCGCAACATGCTCCGCTTACCGAGCCCTGTACCTCTGCGCCAGCCTATAATTCGGCTACATGCAGTATGGCACTACCACTTACTAAACTAACATTCATATTATTATTATACTTAATAGTCAGATTTAAATGTTAAACGTTCAATGTTTATAGGTGTTTGATAACACGCCAATTTGTATGCAAATAAACCCGACTTAAGCGTAAAGGATTCTAGACAAGTTTAGCTGACCTCTATATCACCTAGATCTATACCTAAATACAGTATTCTAGGTTTAAATTGTTATGTTATCTGTACTGCTATTACAATTTAATTTATTGCTATAATCATGGAAGTTTATCTAAAACTATTAATATTAACAGTCTTTGAAGATATTTCGCTTCAAAATAATATTCCTCAGGGGTTTCCAATCTTTTATGGCCAGGGACCACTTTTTTATTATTCTCGATAGCAGGGATCACAACGTAGGTTTAATAAAATTTCTCACTCACTGCACGGCAACCAACGGCTGACCGCCCTCTAATTTTAAAATTGTTCGCGGACCATATTTTGGCTTCTGCGAACCACTTGCACTGGTTGGATACCATTGATCTAGCAGCTAGCTTAATGTATTTTAATAACCTAAGATTAACTTAAAAACACTAAACCGTTTTTCTCACATGATACGTAACGCTGAAAAGTAAAGGCAATCGTGTCGCATTTTATGTGTTTGTGAGTTTTCGGTGGCCCATTGGAGGAAAAGAAGGCAGACACGTCTGCATAACAAAAATAATTTGACAATCATCCAACTCTAAAAAATATATTTATCAAGCACTTAAGTTCTGGCGATTTTAATTACAATATTAATATTGTACAAGAGGTCTATTGGGTGGACACTACCGTATACGGCAACTTGTCGTCCGTTCTGTCGCGTCTTTGACCAAATGTTAACGAGTGAAAAACCGAACGAATTAGTAATTAAATGTTTGACCAAAGATGGATGGAATACTAGAACAGGACTATGTAGGTTTACGATGTCACAAATACGAGAAAATCTGCTAATTTGCTCTCTATAATCTGTTGGTAAGAGGTAGTGCCTCGCAGGCATGCACCCGAATTGGGACGGCACGACCGGAATGGTGCCTTTTGCTTAAACGATAACGGAGTAAAGTGACAGCTGTACTTTCGCGTTTCGTGTGGTGTGTACGTAGCCGGTGGCCCATGGAGATGGGAGGAGGGAGGAGCACATATATATGCATATATGCGGGAGTAAACGAAAAGTCGGAGACACTTTCATGACTACCGAAGCTCATCTGCACAAAGATAAACAGATGCGTTGCTCTCCTTCCTCCTCCCACCACCATGGGCCACCGGCTACTTACACACCGCATGAAACGTATTTATATATATATATATTTGTTGTTCTGTCATACTGGCAGAACGAGCGTTTTTAATGAGACGAGAGAGAGAGCAGTATGCTTAATACCGACCCCTGCTGGTAAGTGTAGGTCCCTTTAGGGCATACAACATACCCTACATTCATTTGCCTCTTTAAAGGGCAGTTCAATATACTACCTGATTAGATACCGAGGCACCTAGACGATTCAAGTTGTCAAGTCGTTAAGATGCCTGGGTCTGGTCTAGGTCAACTGATAACTTATAAATAGAGACATTATTGTAGGACACAGTGTTGTAACTGACTTACAACTGGTTTGGGATGGGTTATCTTGTTACGGTTTTGTTACGGAACCCTAAAACATTTGCTTTAAACGAAATATTGGGTCATTGGGCGCGGCATCCGCACAAATTTGCCAGCGGGAGTATGGACAACTTTTTTTAAATAAAATGGTACAAACGAGCAATAGGAGCTAAATGTTTGTAATGCATTGGCCTCCTTTCCCGGTTACGGGAAACTCACAAGGCGCGTGAAACAGCGGTCACTTCACGGCAGTGCGTCCCCGAGATGTACCGTGGCATTTTTTTTACCTTTTCATCGAGTTTAGTCACTATCACAGACAATAAAATAGTGACACAACTAAAGTCGAAGATTAAAATATCGTCTATAGGCTTTAAGGCCTCAATTGACGCTATAGAAGAAGTTATGTAAATAACTTGTTAATCAATTTATTAAATAACTTGTTAATTAGGTAATTATATTATAATAACTCAATTCTGTTTTGGTCAACTGTTGAAATTTGCATAAATATTCAGTTATGTCTTATCTTTATTAGAGGCGCCTTTTAGGATGATTTATGTTCCACCTGTAGAACCGAATATGAATGAAGGCAAATATACTGTACTATGGGAAGAGGTAGTGCTATGCCGAATTGCAATCCAATTGGGCCGGGACGAACCAGGTATACCTCGCTCAAGTATACGTGTGTTTGGTTAAATAATCTAAGGAGTATTTAACACAAAAGTGTGCCAAATTCGGTGGGGGACACGGTAGCCACCCAAAAAAATGCCTCACTCTTAGTGTGCCTATTTTTTTTTAATTGCTGATTTCGTTAATATTATCACTGCCCTCTTTGCCGCAGCCTTTGTGTCTGTGGTTGGTGATTCACTAATTAAGTATTTAGTTCCTGTAGCTTTTTTTCTGTGTGCCTATTGGGTAGGTGTGAGAATCGGCCAACATCTATTTTTCATCTGGATATTTCCACGAGATCGAAACTTGCGCGTTAAACCGCAAAGCGAAGCTAGTCTCATTGTAATATTGGTGTAGATGGACAAGAGGTTTCGCCAGTATACACAGTAGATTTAACACAGCAACGTGGACAGTAACTGGTTTATCAAGGTGACGGCCAAGTTTAGATAAATAACGTTTATTGATAGAGAATATTTGACAATGTCAAATACTTGACACGATCCAACGAGTTTATTGTTATTATGTAACTAACTGTCGCGTTTCGTGCGGTGCGTAAGTGGCCGGTGGCCTATGTAGTGTGGAGGAAGATGGAGGCCAGTATATTACCTCTGTCGGTAGTCATGAAAGTGGCTCCGACTGATCATTTGCCCCCTTATGCTATAAAATAACTGATTACTGAAGGATCACTCTAATAAAGTTTCATGTCAAAATTTTTCCACACCACGCCTCACGTAGGCATAGGAAATTTGCAACGAAATATGTCAGCACAGCTGTCACATTAAGGAGGTATCGTGTAGGAGGTTCCCGGTCGCGCTGTTCTGATGCGGCTGCAATGCATGCCTCCTTTCAGTTAAACCATTTCACTAACTCATTCATTTGTGACTGTAGACCCCGCACCCCGTAAAGACAAAATAAATTATCAGCAAAAAATTAAATCGACTGCAATCTGAAAACCTTATTTTTTAAAATTCTATTAAAATACCAACACTAACTTCACCTAATAGTCTTGTGAAATCCGCATCAAAATCGGTATCTCAACAAACATACACACATTCATCGTCAACTTAAAAAACTAAATTTAGAACCTCATTTATTTGTAGTCGGTCAAGACCTTAGATGAGTGTACTTCATCTAAGGTCAAGACCAACTTAGGCTCAATTCACACCAAAAGCGTGGCGAAGCGCAGCGAGACGGAGCGCACTTTCAGTGTCATATAAATTTAAACTTTATTTTCATTAATGTAGTACTTATTATCGAATTCTCGCGACTTCCGCGCGGATTCCAGCGAATACTCGCACAGTAGCCGGAATCCGCGCGAGTCGTTCGAGTTTCTCATGCGATAATATGTATTAAAGTAATTATTATAAAGTTGAAATTCATATGACACATAAACTGCGCTTCGCTTCGCTGCGCTTCGCCGTGATTTTGGTGTCAATTGACCCTTAGCTCTGTTTATTTCCGTCAGGTGTCCACACCGGTGACCCTGCCGGTCGGCAACTGGGCCCTCCGCGTCGTCACCCGGCTGAAGGGCTCGGACGCGAGACAGATATTCGACTACGAGTCCGACCTCTACATACTCTTCAACCCATGGAACCCTGGTAAGTCGACACATATTTAGTATAAAAGATATGCTAAAGACAGGCTATAATTTATCAATATGTGTGTATAATGGTCGCCGCACACTTATCAACTCGGAAAGGGATTGTAAACGCCTCGCCTAGAAATGCGAAGACGATACGATTACTTTACGTTTCCCATTAGTGTGCGTTGCAGTATGAAGTTTCATGCAAAGAATACTCACCGGCTCGAGGTGATACGGTTACGATTCCTTTCCGAACATATAAGTGTGCGGCGACCATAATGCTGCAGTGGGTATCTCGACTTGAAATACACTATTGTAGGACAAAATAATGGAATGACAATTCGGCCACATAACATTACACGTTACCGTGACAACGTATTTTGACAAGACAACGGCTGTCGAGTCAACTAGTACAAAATAAAACTTGAAACTATCAAGTAATAATGACCTGCATTTAGTAGCACACACTGGCGCTATTGGTTGGCTCAGCTCCATTTCCCCGTGCTTTTATACATGATAAGAGCGAGAGTCATTAAATTAAACCACATATACTATAAGTGGCCACAGTTAATCCGAAACTATTGAAAAAAAGTTTACGACAAGTATACGAAAATACTTTTTTCAAACAAGTTACGTACCGACAAAACGTTATCACTCTTTGTACCGGGCGACTACAGCGAGTTCGGGGTGAATGACCCCGGCCGGCCATAGTCGGCGATCAGCTGCGATACAGCTTGTACATAGTGAGAAAAAAACTTAAAAAAATTTCTGTGGCTAAACTATTGCTCCTATTGATCTGTTTATAGTTGTATAGTCTCAAAATTATGCACTAAATATGTGGTTTCATTTAATGCCTCTCGCTTTTATCAAGCTTGTATATTTCTTTCTATCTTTACACCGCTAAAAAGTTTTCTCTTTAATAAATGTTGACAGATGACCAGACGTTCATGGAGGACACCAACCTGCTCCAGGAGTACATCCAGAACGACATCGGCAAGGTGTGGGTGGGGCCCATCAAGACCACGCGTGGGAAGCCCTGGATGTACGGCCAGTTCGACGCGGTAGTGCTACCCGCGTGCATGTTCGTGCTGGACCGTGCGGAGCTGCCCTTCCACCAGTGAGTTGGCTTGTTAGTTTAGTAACAGGTAGTGCCATGCTGCATTTCACCCGAATTGAACGTTAGGTAGCTACAAATCGCTTAACATCGTGAAGACTTGTAAGCTTCCGGTGGCCCGTAAGTAGGAAGGAGCGATAGAGGGCAACACATCCGCATAACAGTTATAGGGATCTCTTTGGGGGTTGGTAACACAAATTCTCGTTTGCATATACTGTAAAAGAATCTGTGCTTCTTACCAAACACCTTCATCAAATTCTAGGTCACTTAAGATAATATATATCACGATTTATAATAAAAAAATAAAAAAGACCTAAAATTGGTAAATTACTATCATTACCTCATTGTACAAAAACCATTATATTAATATATCAATTAATTAAAAAAAAATATTACATTAATATGCAGTTTGTATGATAAAAAATGTGTGCAGCCTCAAAATTTGATAACTTGTACAAGTTAAAATGCCTGTGCCGTGTACATAGGGTTGCCAACTCTGCCGGAAAAAAGGATATAGATTTTAAAATCTCCCGGCTCCCGGAACGCGGGTAAAATCTCCCGGATTGGCAAGTTGCGGGCGGCATTATTATGAGCTCATAATATCAATGCCTGCCGACCATGTTCATGGCCATTTTTTTAGTCCTCCCGGATTTCTGATCAACTGAGTTGGCAACCCTGCCTGTACCTCCTGTGGATACGGAACCCTCGGCGTGCGAGTCCGACCCGATGTCGCTCGCTTAGCCGCGAGTATAATAAAGACAATTACCATTTTTTATAGCCCAGTTGCGTAACAGATGGTTCCAAGTATTTGCTGAACGCGAGGATATTTTTTGCGAATTACCATGTATGGGATGGCGTATTAACAGACAGTTTGTATGGAGCAAAATGTACTGTCTCAGATATACATACTACCTGTGTCTCGCGATTCCACACGCGTATCTCTCCAAGGAAGCCGTTCATTTTTCGGGATAAAAGTAATTATAATAATGTAATTATTCTAGAATCCAGATTATGATTTCAAATTCCAAATTTTATTCGGATCCGGTAGGTTTTGGGTGAACGAATATATTATTTATACTTCTGACCAACAATTTGAAATGATATTCGTAATATTAGTAGCAAATATTGATTTAGTCGTAAAGCCCATAACTCTTATTCTTTTTTCAAGCCCGAATGACTGCTACAAATGTATCGGGACTAAACGTACTTCTAGGTCCGAAAACTGTTTTAAACCCTGTACCTTTACGCTGCTATAACGCCGGTTACTAGGCTGTCGCGTTTCGTAAGTGTACTTATAGGTAGCATAATAAATCGTAAACTACGACAAACCTCTGTATTCATTGAACAAGTACGCACATCAAGAGATCGTTAAAAGTAATTACGCTCTCGACACGTCGTAAGCACTTATAGTAAAACCAATATTTGTGTAGTCATTACAGAATCTGACTGGACAAATGTGTTGTTGTGTTGTTATTACTATGTCATAAGACGTAACCAGGTGCGTCGAGTCAACGTATCACTAGGTAAGCTTGTGACTGGCTCGTGGTCTAGTGGTAAGCGTGTTCAATCACAGACGTGAGGTCCTGGGTTCGAATCCCGGGTCGGACCAAAAATTGTTTTTGGGATTTTTCAATTTCTAATAACAGTCCGGAGTCAGGAAGTTGGCGGTGTTACACCCCCGTGCCTCGGAGAGCACGTTAAGCCGTCGGTCCTGCGCCTGATTTCTCACCGGTCGTGTCGGATTGCCGTCCCATCGGAATATGAGAGTGAGGGAATAGAGAGTGCACTTGTGTCTGCGCGCACACTTGTGCACTATATATTCTGCGCATCTGGCTCGTCTCTATAGAGACGGCCGCCGTAGCCGAAATCGGCTAGGAGGATATTATTATTGTTATTATTATTAGGTAAGTTTGTTCGTTGTGAAGTCTCTGTTTTGAGTCCTGGGGGCTAAAAAGTGTTTAATGGATGTTTCAATTTCTAGTAACATTCTGGGGTTGGGAAGTAGGTGGTGTTACATTCTCATGCCTCAGTGAGCACGCTAAGCCGTCGGTCATGAGCTTGATTTCTCTCCGCTCCTGTCTCAGCCATCCCATCGGTATAGAGAAGAGAGGGAATAGAGAGTACTTACAAGTTACAGTGCACTTTATATTTAATTCTATCTCTAGTTCGCTCTAAATAATGCCGCCTTTTAAATGTTGTCCACGGCGGCCATCTTTGTAGAGATTACTCACCTGTGCATGACATTTTTTTTTTTTGATATAAGAGGGCAAACGAGCAGCCGGAGCCATTTTCATGACTACCGACGCCCACAAACATCCGCATAGAGGCTATTCAGATGCGCTGTCCTCCTTTCTCCTCCCACCTCCATGGGCCAACGGCTACTTACACACCGCACGAAACGCGACAGCACAGCTGTCACTTTACGCGAGAGCGCGCTTTAGCGAGAGGTACCTCCCCGGTCGTGCCGGCCCAATTCGACTGCATGGAAGCATGCAGTGTGGCACCACCTCTTACCATTGCATTTGCACATTATATGCACATACATAATATAATGCACGTGTATGCGCAGACACAAGTGCACTCCGCTCCCTCATTCTCCTTTATTATTATCCCGTGTGTCCCACAGCCGCGGCGACCCCGTGAAGGTGTCCCGCACGCTCTCGCGCATTGTCAACTCCAACGACGACGGCGGAGTGCTGATAGGCCGCTGGGACGGGCAGTACGAGGACGGGACGGCGCCCGCCGACTGGACGGGCTCCGTGGACATCCTGCAGCAGTACCTGGAGACGCAGGCGGAGGTGCCGTACGGGCAGTGCTGGGTGTTCGCCGGCGTCCTTACCACGAGTGAGTTTACAAAAAAGTTAAGCAACCATTGGTCCGCCGACCTATGGATGGGTTACCATTTCTTTTTTTTTTTTTTAAGAACTGTAGCCATAAGTGTTCAGTGAGTCATGACCAAGTTGACTAATTGACTCTTTCATGGTTTATACCAATTGAATTCTATTACTACTCCTCCTCTATCTTCTACTACTCCTCCTCTATCTTCTACTACTCCTCCTCCTCCATCCTCCTACTCCTCCATCTGCTTATCACACAACTACTCATCATATTTTTATCAAGCCCGTGTCGCTCGCTGCATCTAGACGAGTCTATCGACATCTTCCGTCCGTCAGACCATTGAAGCGGTAGCAGGGAACATGGAAATATACACACATGCTCCAAAACAGTAGGTACGAGTAGAGTAAGAGGTAGTGCCACGCTGCATGCATGTAGCCGAATTGGGACGGCACGGCCGGGGAGGTACCTCTCGCTTACACGAAACCAGCCTAAAGTGACAGCTGTGCTGTTGCGTTTCGTGCGGTCTGTAGGTAGTCGAACCCATGGAGGGAGGAGGAGGATGGGGGGCAACGCATCTGTATCTATGCAGATGTCTATCAGCTTAGGTAGTCATGAAAATGGCTCCGACTGCTCATTTGCCTCCTATACCATAAAAAAAAATTAAAAATATACAACATTTCATAGTGAGATACATAGTTACAAAGTCGAATAAAATTAGCATAGCCAATATATAATATGTATATAATAATAGAAATATATAATAGCATAATCTTGGTGTATTGATTGCACGTTTTAGCGGAGCTGCATAAATTGACATGTTTATGGAGCAGTTCAATTATTTATGAGACAAAATGTTTTTGACATTTATGGATTTCGCAAACAAGGACGCGATTTTTATAAAAAAACAAAAAACGGGCCAATTAAGACGCATACAGATGCGCGATTATTTCGACAAAGGCCAATTTAAAAAGGCGTGGGTGGTTATGAAATGCGACACTTAATGACCAATAATTCAATAATGATACAAGTATAAATACAGGTTTGCGAGCAACTGTCAGTTGTCTTTGTGATTAATTTATTGATTACTAGCTTTTGCTCGCAGCTTCGCTTGCGTCCGTAAGCTTTTTTTTGAAGTAAAACTTCTTCTAGAGGGCGAGAGAGCGTTACAAAAATGTGTGATCGGAAGAGGCCAATGGAAGTTGTCATTCGAATTCGATATGAGTGAAACTTTTTGGTATTTAAAAAAATTTATATCATAATATGACATGGTAATAAAATTGTAACTACGCTATAAAATCAATAATTAAATTTACTTCAGTTGTGTGGTTGTGGTGTGTAAAGAACACTTTTTTTGAAATAAAAAGTTTCCTATATCCTTTCTAATATCTCTAAGAATATGTGTGCAAAGATTCTCGATGATCGGTTGAGACTTGAGTGGTGTATGATCGGAGTAAAAACGTACAAACTCACGTTCACTCGTATATCATAAAAATACGTACCTACTTTTGTTTACGGTGACTTAAAAGTACCTTTTCTGTGCTTTTTAAGAGGTTTAACAGTACAGTGTTCGATATTGGCTTGCTCCTTCCATTCGGTAGTTACGCTGCGTTGCATGCAGCCGAAATAGGACGGCACGACCAGCGAGGTAGGTGCCTCTCGTTCCCTCAGACCTCTCGTTTGCCCCCGTATACTATAACAAAATAGATGGAATAGGTAGGGTCTTGACAACAAAATCATCTTACAAGAGTTGTCTTTCTTTTCTTTCACGGAACCCTAAATAAACAAGTAACCTCAAAAAACTGGCAAACCTCCAGGCAACTTTTTTATGTAAATAAGTATGTGATGAGAATGAAGTAGCTTAAGTGATAAAGTTCTTAATTTACGTTTAAAATGTCACAAGACTTATCTACCTTGGGATTTAGATTAGGACCACCACCAGAATATAAAACGTGTAAATTATTTAAACGCTAACATACATACATAATATGCATTGTTCACGCCTGCTTTCTGCGCAATACTCAGCCACTGACATACATACATATAAAAGTACCAATTGTAGGACGAAGGTTTTATATAGGGTAAAAGACCTGACATAAATACATTTAAACACCGTAGCGGATGAATGCTTTTTAGGACAACAGAGCAATCAGGAACTGTTCATTAATTTATATGCGTTGCTCTCCTTCGTCGGATGGGGTAAAGGAGAGCCAAGAGGACCACCGAAAACCGCACGATATACTACAGCATTGTGAGTACTGAGAGATACTTCCCTGGTCGTGTCAGAACGTTAGGCTACCTATATATAGTACAGTTATAGCGCCAGAACCTTACTCCAAACAAACAAAACTTTTAAAATCTTGCCAAACTATTCTAAATCACAGTGAATAATCTCTATATAGTATATAAAATTCTCGTGTCATAATGTTAGTTACCATAATCCTCCCATACGGTTAGACCGATTGTCATGAAATTTTGTGTGCCTATCGGGTAGGCCTGAGAATCGGCCAACGTCTATGTTTCATCTCGATATTTCCACGGGATCGAGACTTACGCGGGTGAAACAGCGGAGCGCAGCTAGTATATTTTACAATAATCCATTGGTCTTAGCTTGGCAACAGTTAGCGTCGACCTTTAACACTGTAGGTACTCATAATATAGATAGCGATATACAGTGTTTCTTAGTAAAAGTATGCGACATCATTCTCGCTACAGTATCGGAGTACAAGTCAAGTTCAGTCTAAGTTCATTGCAAGGGGTAAAACGTATTATGACACGCTAGCGATGCACAATTTAGCGACAGTTTGTAGGGAAAGTGATAATTATCGTTTATTAATCGTGGTTTTTGGTAGAGGTCTAGTGAATCGTGTCAATGTTCGGTATTGCCGTGCTATTACAAACGGAATGTATCCAGTAGTGCTAGATTCAACGGCAACAAGGTAACCTCTCGTTTACACAAGACCGGCGTAAAGTGACAGCTGACCTGTCGCGTTTCGTGCGGTGTGTAAGTAGCCGGTGTCCCATGGATGGGGAGGAGGAAAGAGGGCATCTGTGTAGCCTCTATGCCTACGGGCGTTGGTAGTCATGATATTGGCCGACCCTCCCTATAGGTACTATAGTATAAAAAGAATCAGGTAAAAAGGTCTAGTACAAAGTGATACTACAATTCTTTCTTTTGAGGTGCGGAATCTGAAACATCGGTCGGTCGGCGTCGTTAGTCATGAAAATAGCTCCGACTGCTCGTTCATCCCTTTATACTATAAAATAATCAAATGTTATTATTTCCCAGTATGCCGCGCGCTCGGCATCCCCTCCCGAGTGGTGTCCAACCTGGTGTCAGCCCACGACGCCAACAGCTCGCTGACGGTGGACAAGTACTACACGGAGACCATGGAGGAGCTGGACTTCGACCCCAACAACCCCCAGGGCGCGGACTCCATCTGGAACTACCACGTGTGGAGCGACGTGTGGATGGCGAGGCCGGATCTGCCACCGGGTAAGAAATACCCAGTTGTCATACATAGGTGTTAGGTAAATAGACGTTAGGTAGGTTGGGTTAGGTAGGAGAAAATAAGGTATCGTTTTTAGGGGCCATAAATGTCTAAACGTGCAGTCGAAGCCCTAAGCATAACAATGAAAAGTAATATTTTATGAATGTTAGTGTGAAATCACTTACAAGATGCTTGAAAAAGCTTTCTTTCACATGGCACACGTAGACGAACAAGCCTTTTAAGTAGCATTGGATTCAAAAGACCTTGATTTCACGATAGCAAACAAAATCTACATTCCCACTACCAGAATATACGATGCGTACTCTCTCCTGTACAGACTCAAGATCAAATAATTTTATTCAAAATAGAATTTTACAAATATTTAACAACAATACCTCTGAACTTAGAAGATCCGGCGAAAGAAACTCAGAGGGACCGAATAGTTGAAATAAATATATTTGTTTTATAACATTTAAGTACATTAAATTTTGTTACAACAATACCTAAACTGTCTGGGAGAA
>LUGF01024163.1:129337-142819 GCA_001625245.1 Calycopis cecrops
GGCTTGTCCATGGTGGACACCAATAACTATCAGTGAGTTGACGATAGCTTGTCCATGGTGGACACCAATAACTATCAGTGAGTTGACGATGGCTTGTCCATGGTGGACACCGATAACTATCAGTGAGTTGACGATGGCTTGTCCATGGTGGAGACCAATAACTATCAGTGAGTCGACGATGGCTACTCCATAGTTGATACCAATAACTATCAGTAAGTTTGGATAGAAATCTTTAGCGTTCAGGGAAAAATATGATTTAACATCAGCAAAGCTTCTTCACCGGAAACCTTCGATACAATAAGGTTGGACCCCATAACATTCAAAACTTTATAATTAGTCTTTTGGAGTTTCATAGGATTGCTATGAGTGCTCGTCAGGCAAGCAACACTATCGGGATGCATCTCTCCCGCAGCGGGGAGAAATGTATCCCGATATTATTATAACAGCTAATTCATCGGCGGTACGCCAACAGAAGAGGAAATGTTCGACGGCCTCCTACGTGAGGGGTACTGCCAAATTGGTTAAGGTGACAGGAGCTCCCTGGCTATGACCATGACCTATGAGGTTCTATGAGATAGGCTGATATCCAAAAGTCGTCCAGCTGATGGTGACGATGATAGCTAATTTAACTATCATCATAATGCCTCGGGCCATATTTACCACCACATTAAAGTATATTTCCTCCTCAGCATCGGTCGCATGATCCTCACGAAGAAGCCCTTCGTGTTCGACCCTCTGGGAGACCAGGACCGCGCGGACATCATCGGAGAGTACAAGCACAAGGAGGGCAGCGCCTCCGAGCGGCTGGCGCTCATGAACGGAGTGCGTCACTCGGAGAGGGCCAAGAGGTACGTTGGCATATGTTATTTTTGATGAACACTTTAATTTCTTCGGATCCGGACTGTGGAAGCGAAGAAAGGCAGTCTTCAGTGTTGCTGTTAAATTGCCGAGTGCCCGTTCGGTGACTCTCCCACAGATGCTAATAAAAGTAAAGCTATTAATAATTAAAAATACTAATATGCTCGGAATTTTTCTCGGTTACGACGAGAATGAGTGGCTCATAGAGATTGGAGAAGTACAACACGGATTAGAAGGCGAGGCGTAGCGTGGACTGCCGACTGACATCAGCACAGCCACAATAAATATAGATGCGGTGCCCTCCAAACGTATAAGTCTCTCAACGTTTCGAGCCTAGACCCTAGAGCCTAGCCTAGAGCGAGCGAGAGAGCTAACAGAATAGCCTAGGCCCTGGAGCCTAGCCTAGAGCGAGCGAGGGTAGATATGTGATAACTAAGCGAGTTGTCTGAATAAAATTCAGCAATTCTAGAGCAAAACTGGATGCTTTGGATAATTTGGATCTCTTCATCATTTTCCACCCAGGTACTACTCGGTGGCGGCGAGCCTCAGCACCGACATCTCGTTCAAGCTGCGCGACATCGACACGGTGCAGATCGGACAGGACTTCCGGGTAGTCGTCGACATCGAGAACAACGCCACGGAGGTACGTTGGAGACGTGGTCCATCCACCTCATTTTACTACTCTACTATATTCATTTAACTGTTTTACTACACAACTATATATTAACTAACAAGAAGATTATTCAAAACTTCATCATTCATTTAGGTAAACCGTTATAAAATTCAATGATAAATTTTATTGTACTTCATAATCACCATCATCATTAACAGTGAGAAGGCGTCCACTACTGGACACAGGCATGAGCGTAACCAGGTTCAGGCAAATCTAATTTTAAGTAGTACTTACTGGTAGTAAGTAGGTAATAGGAGCTTAAGAGATTCTAGAGGAGGCTGCCCCGACCTGCCCCCATGGACACGGAACGCCACAGGTCCTGGTCACGAGTTGCTTGCTTCCCGAGGCGCCCTGCGACTATGACCACCAGACCACCTCAACAGCCCAGCGGGTGGGGAGCCGCCAAAATTTCGCTTTCGGTGCGGGGCCGCTGTATTTATAAATATTTAAATTTAATTTCAGCCCCGTCACATCAAGGCGGCTCTGTCGGCGACCAGCGTGTTCTACAACGGCGTCAAGTCGGAGATCATAAAGAAACAGGAGGGGAAGATATCCGTGGGACCAGGGAAACGTGAGTACACAGATATTTATTACAAATTGTGGTACTTTTATAGGGTTATGGTGACTGGGGTCGCTTATAAACATCTGCAAAAAAAAATGCAAGGCAACGTCGTCCAACTTTCGCTCAATGGGCCACCTGAAACCGCTCGACATCCGACAGCACAGCTGTCATTTGGGGCGGTATCGTGTGAGCAGCTCCGACTGCTCGTTTGCTCCCTGCTTCACTATAATAAACGTTAATTGATCAGGAAATAAAATGTTAACATAGTAACTGTCGAGTTTATATTTAAAAACAACAACACATACAACCATAACCATTTTTAGATTCCTGCACCTAAAGGGTAAAAACGGGATCCTATTACTAAGACTGCTGTCAGTCTGTCCGTCCACGAGGCTGTATCTCAAAAACCTTGCTAGTTCTGAAGTAATCTGTGGAGCTCCGTGCTAGCAAGTTACACTGTTTTCACAGATGATGTATATCTGAAACGAGTAAGTTATAATGCAGCTGATGACTAGCTTTTACTAAAAGGTAGTGCACTGCATGCAACCGAATTTGGCCGGCACGATCGGGGAGGTACCTCTCGCTTGCACGAGACCGGTGTAAGATAACGGCTGTGCTGCGTTTCGTGTGGTGTGTAAGTAGCCGGTGGACCATGGAGGTGGGAGGAGAAAGGAGGGCAGCGCATCTGTATAGCCTCTATGTGCATGTCTATGGGCGGCGGTAGTCATGAAAATGGCTCCGACTACTCGTTCGCCCCTCTATGCCATAAAAAAATGATCCCAACTCCATTTGGCTGGGGAGGCCGACTCGCACTTGACCAGTCTTTAAATATTAATTCTGAATCCCAGACGAGGAGGTGAGCATCCAGGTGCGAGCAGCGGAGTATCTGCCCAAGCTGGTGGAGTACTGCAACATCAAGATATCCGCCATGGCCATCGTGGACGAGACCAAGCAGTCGTGGGCCGACGACGACGACTTCCAGATCCTCAAGCCCAACATCGTAGTCAAGGTAAGACTATAACTAGCCTATAGCTTGAATATTTATTTGAAAGGACTTACCACAGGTTTGTTGAAAAAACGAATAAATATTTTTGAAGTAAAACTTCTTTACGTGCACTTGACTTGGGGAGTAAGCTTATGAATGCCTGACAAGAGCGTTACGAAAAGTGTGATTGAGCGAGGCGAACGGAAGTTGAGAGGGAGGGAAGACAGAAAGAGAGTGCATTTCTTATATTTCTGTAGGAGAAAGGAAAAGCAGTGCGCGCGCACATTATCTTTCTCCCTCTCATAGCCAGTTATGTTTCGTGTATGAAGTTTTACTTCACTCATATGGGACATTATTTTTTATTTTCTGGAGCCCTAGGCCACTCTGCCTCAAATCTGATCCCTGGTTCCCCTGAAACTGTATTCAAGTCTGACTTTGCAGTTGGATATCAAGTTTCATCATAAAGGAGGAGGAGGAAAAAGGGCAACGCTTCTGTTCTCTCTGTGGATCGGTAGTCTTGAAAATGTCTCCGATTGCTCGTTTGCTTCCTTAAAACCATAATAAAATATATATCAAATTTTTTTCTCTTCTTTCCAGTTCAACGACGACCTGATAATCGACACGCCGGTGATCGCGGTTCTCTCGTTCACCAACCCCCTCGACACCCCGCTCTCCGGGGGCGAGTTCCGCGTCACCTCGCCCGCCGTGAGGGGGCGCACGCTGCGGGTGGCGGCGCCCGACGTGGGGCCGCGGGAGGCGGTGAGCGTGGAGGTGCCTCTGATACCCAGCGTGAGTAGACAAATATACAACGTGAAAGGTTACTTAGACTTACACGAGACCGGCGTGAAGCTCTTGGCTTGGGAGTTAGACCTTAGGGTGGAGAATGGGCGCAAAAATGACGGACCGCAGTCCCCCTAAGGCCAAAGCCCCACCTGGTTTTGGCGTTGAGCTCTAGCCCTGACCTTAACAGAACCGGATAGCCTAATAATATCCATTGATAATATATTTGTATACATTTACAGAAACTAGGAGTAATCAACCTGGTGACCACATACAAGTCCAACGAGCTGAAGGACATCAACGGGGCGGCGTCGGCGGAGGTCATGGAGGGATAAGAGGGACTTCGTGTTCAAAAACTACAACAAATATATTAGGGCTTAAGCAGTGACGTTAGGATTCTATGAGATCGTGGCCTGTTTTTTAAAAATTAGATACAAAAAGGTACCTACCTAAAAACAAAAACCATTTTTAAATAGAAACAAGTAGTTATTTACAACATCGATAAAGACAATAATTAATAGTATGCGCTTGTCATGCGTTTGAAACAAATTTTGATGAAACTTTTATAAAAAAGAACAATATTTTCTCTGCTCATATGCTTGGACAGATTTTATATAGAATTTATTTAGCTTCATAAATTGTAATATACTTATTTAATATATTTTTTATTTGTTATTAATTTTAGGAAATGTTTAATATATTTAGCGCATAAGATTATTGAAAGGTAGCTTTATTTTTATATTTTTTTAAGCATTTGATGAATCAAATAAATATTTTTTTACATATAACTTTAGTTTTTTACTTAACAACTGTTTATTAATAAGTTAATTAGAGACGCAGTTGCACAAACCAGATAAAAATATAATTAAATCTCACTTTATATGTACGTGTAGTTATAGGAAAGGGAAAGAAATGCAAATGCCGGACAGACAAGAGCAAAATGATTGATTTTTTTTTTATGGTATAAGGGGGCAAACGAGCAGTCGGAGTCATTTTCATGACTACATCATCACACATCCGCATAGAGACCACAGATGCGCTGCCCTCCTTTCTCCCCCCACCTCCATGAGCCTCCGGCTACTTAAACACCGCAAGAAAAGCGACAGCAACGCTGTCACTTTACGCCGGTCTCGTGTAAGCGAGAGGTACCTCCCCGGTCGTGCCGGCCCAATTCGGCTGCATGCAAGCATGCAGTGTGGCACTACCTCTTACTAAAAATTGATGATGAAGAGGGTTCATCCTATCACCAGCACAAACGCGACAGTGATCAATTTACAGCCGTACGTACCTCTCGCGCCGGCCCGTTTCGGCTGCAATAATAGTACCTACTTATGACATGACATAATATATTTGTACATGCCACACTCCACAGAGGTAGGCAGAAAGCAAAACCGCGCCTTTTAGACACATCGGTAGCTTCACACACATTCAAATATCTCAAACACTTGTACATTTAGGGTCAGTTTAAGTTCAGTTCTATTTAAGTGTACTAGTCGAACTCCTATCATATAAAGGTTCTAATTATTTACTGATCGGTACTTGTGAAACTGAAATATGTAGTAAAATTTGCCAGTTATGTTGCTTATAAGCTAACTGACAAACAATTCAAATAGCTAATCCGTCAGATACGGTTAAAAATACCAGCCATTATATTTGTGTTAATACGAACCTGTGAATTTCGCCCTTGGAAAGATTTGAGGTAAATAAAACAAGATATAAAAACAAAAGTTGTATTCCCAAACTGAATATCCACTTACGCTTATTTCAATTCACTTGACCACTACATGATAGATCCTAATACACCACCGCCCCATTTTAATAAATAATTATATTTCAAACTTCTATACAAGCACTGGCGTAGGCGCGAGCGAAGCAATGCTTCGGCCACGGCTTCGAGAAGTCTGACTTCGCTCCCTTAGGGTTGAATAACAATAAGATGCCAGCGAAGCGGCGAGATGTGTCAGTTTCTCAGGTGATGTGTTTATTGTGAAGGTGAAGTTCAAAATTACATTACAATGAACTTCGCTAGTCGCTTCGCCCGCTACTTCGGGAATCATGACTTCGCTCCCTTAAGGCTTGAGCCACAACAATATGGGAGCGAAGCGGCGAGATGTTTCAGCTTCTCAATTGACGATTAAGTTGATTGATTAATTAAGTTTCAAAATTATATGACACTGAAACTGCTCGTCGCTTCGCTGCTGGCCGCTGTCATTTGTGAGTTGAGCCTTACATACATTGCCATTAGACTTGACGAAAACTGACTTCTAAGAGACTTCGCTAACTTTAAATAAATTTTGATAATCCTAGCGATGCCGTCATATAATCGGCCGTAGTATAGCGGCGAATGACGTCATAACAAGGTTGTTAAGGATACCTAATATCCCGTTTTCTTAAAACAAAAGAGATCATCGCGAATTCCGTTTGGTTTAGTAAATGTTCTGGTCACGTCATTCAAAGCTATGTTACGGCCGCTTTGTGACAGCACCGCTATCTTAGAAATCCAAAGCTTTACATAGAAGACGTTTCTATGATGTCATTCACAGCTTCGCTACGACCACTTAAGGCGAAATGGGCTCCAAATTTGTCAATCCGTGCTCACGTATATTCAAAACGTAACCTTTAAAAACTATTGATTATCATATTTTTTTTGCTGTGGTTAATGTTAACAAAATACGGCATAGTGCTTAGGTCGTCGAAACACGATTAAAGAATTTTGCCTCGATAGCAAAAAATCGTAAACTTTAATGAAAAAACACTATTTTTGACGTTTCCATCAATTTTTAAATCCATACTATTCAATAACTATCAAAGTTATTTCCACAACTAAAATATGTATCTATTACCAATAAGTAATCGAAGAAATTTTAGCAGTCACTTTTTTAAATAAAGAGTATGGTTAATTTTATAAAATAATATTAATCTAAATATTGTCTCTATTTTCGAGCGCCGTCCACGCAAAATTAACTAGGCGGATCGCAATTGGGACCCATAGCGCCTTAATAACGGTACCGTTGTCCTAGGAAGCTTTAGTCCACACTACGCCACTGCATACTTATAACTTACTTCTAAGCATTGCTGACTTCGGTAAACATTACCAGAAAACTTTCCATGCATAAACAAGATAATAATATATAGACTACAATATTCTGAGAAAAATAAAAAAAAAACTAAAATGCGTCGTCAGCTCCGACGGGCAGAGTTTACTCCTTAGGAATATGAGTCTAAAACCAATGGCGCGCAAGAGAAGTTGCGCGGTAAAACGTTACTGTCGACGTTACTGTTTCAGACGATTTTACACCGGAATTTACTTTCATACAGACGTATTTTTTCTTAAGGAATAAACTCAATTTACAATATTTGGTAGTAACGTAATTTATTCTTTTAAAAACATGATATATTTCAAACGTAGTTTATTTTTTTATATATTCATACTCTATATAGAAGTAAAAATCCAAAATATGAAGGGAGTACCCCAGGGCTGAGGTTTGGAACCTTTACTTTATTCTTATTATAACGTAAATAATTTTAAGATATTCATCACAATGGAATAAAAATGTTGCTTATATTTGCGATTATTTATCTGCGATGAGGAACTAACTATAGGACGGCAAATAAACTATTGATAAAATATATGAGTTTCCTTTCAAAACTGGCTAATAGTATTGTAATTAAAAGATTGAGAATTTTTATAAAATAAACTTATTACTTTAAAAAACTATAATGTGAAACTTATATCGGATTCATAAAAAAAAACAGGATGCAGAAAAAATTAAAGATAAAACACAACTAATAAAAACAAACAACTTAGCAAGTAGCGACTTTGTCTTACAGCCATTATTTAAGGATTTCTGAGTTGATAAAATATATTCTATTCTAGATAAAATAAAACAACGAAATGCTTTACAAGGAATTGGAAAACAAATTCATACCCATATGACTTTTGTGGAATTTTATAAATTCTTAAAAATAATACAATAATCTTTGACTGTACTTTTGTTTGCTCTTACATTTATTACACTATAATATTGTTCAACACTTACATTAGGTAACTATTTTATTATGAACTCGGATTGATCGTTTCTAAGTTTTCAAACTTAGCATGTGACAGTCTTAATTCACTTTGACTTTGCCGGTGACGATCTTGAAGTACTCGTCGTAGAAACGCGGGAAGAATTGCATCGCGAGATAAATAACACTGAGATAGGCGACGATGACTAGAGTGAGGATTAGGTCGAATACTGCTGGTTTAACGCTGAAAATAAAATAATAATACCATTAACCACATTATTAAAGTTATAATCTTTATTACAATATCCTAACAAACCCTAATTTTCGCAAGAGGACTAAATAAGTTAAACCTGATTTTTTGAAGTTATACTTCTTTTTGCGAGTTGGGAGAAGATTGAAGTATATAATAGTGCAACACATCTGCATTGCAATCATACGGATGTATTTGCGCGTCTGTAGTTTTTGTTCCATATGCCATGCCTTCTAATCCACATATACAAGGTTGATAAAAGCAAGAGGCACTAAATGAAACTACATGTACTTTAAGTGACTACTGTTATTCCAAAACTATTAAAAAAATTTGTACGAAGTATACGAAAATAAATTTTTCAAAGAAATTAAATAAGCTAAACAATAAAAAAAATGCAAACATCCTTAGGACTGACCTAAACAGCGAGCGACAACCTCGCACGGGTTTAATGACCCTAGCCAGCCGACCTCACGGTGTCAGCTGAGATACAGAGTGTAAGAAGTGAGAAAAAACTTTAAAAAATTTCTGGCTAAACTATTGCTCTGATTGATCTGATTTTTGTTATGTAGCCTGAAAATGATACACTAAATATGTGGGGTATCATTAAATCTCTCTCGGCTTTATCAAGCTTAAATATATAAAATAATGTGCGTCGTCTGTATGTCCTTTATAGAATCGCAAACCATGTTTTTGATTTTGATGATGTGATGATCTTTAGCAAAGTTGTTGTGGTCCCTCGAAGGTTTCTGAGTTGGTAGGACTAATTTTCGATCTGATATGATGAAAGTGGTCACTAAAAGGGATTTTTACAAACTTTACACGCATGGGATGAAATAGGAAGATAGGGAATAATCAACAGATGGCGTAGCAACACGCACGGGCTAAAGCTAGTACAATATAAGAATAATAAGAAAAAAAAATAAAATAAAATGAGAAATAAACACATGTTGTAACAAGCTTCAAAAGCCTAAGAAAAACACTGGCTGGCTTGACATAGGGAAAATATCATATTTTTTAGATGATTAGATTAAAATTAAGCAAAAATTGTAATCAGTGTACCAATTTGTAGAAGTTAACAAACTTTTATTTATTTATTTATTTTTATTTAATATAAAAGAGTACATGCGTATGCACTCACCTGTACACGTAGAGCTGTGCGCGCGTGGGCCCGTACAGTGCGTGCTCGGGCTCGCGGCGGTCCGGCGCGTGCGTCGTCACCGTCACGGCCATGAACCGCGACAGCGCTCGCTCCAGCGCGCCCGTCACACCTGCAACGTCACGTCGCGTCACTCAGTGATCACCATCCAACCCAAAGTGCCAGCGAGCGCTTGCCTTTCGTCATTTTATAAAAGCTGAAAGTTTATCTGCGCATGTCCCCAATAGGTAAGAACTATCAGCGAATACCGAGTTTGAGTCGTAGTTACTTTAGCAGATAATAGATACATTACTTTCGTTAAAATATAAAGCTTATTTTTTTTTCATATTTTCTTTATAATAATATGAAACATTATGTAACAAATTGACGGACACTTATGACGGTTGCAACCCCTAGCCAGACACCCCTAAACTTTAATTATTGTTGAACATTTGTACCACAGTATTTTTTCAATTCTTGTATTGAGACGTCAGGTCTTATATTTCTTAACTGGCTCCATGTACTTTAAGTAAATCTCGCTCATTAATTAAAACGTAAACGATAAAGATTGCAAAATAATTAATCCCCCAAGAAAGTCCAATCTTAAAAAAGGTGGAATTTCCTGTTTTGAAGGTTCAATTCTATAAAGATGGCCCATGAAGGTGGGAGGAGAAAGGAGGGCAACCCATGAGTGTGGCCTCTATGCGGATGTCTATGGGCGTCGGTACTCATGAAAATGGCTCCGACTGCTTGTTTGCCCCTATAAAAATATATAAAAAAAGATGGAAACTTAATTGTTTGTATTATTGTGTTGTATTATATTGTTTTTCCTAATAAATAATAAAATTAAAAAAAAATTAAAATTAAAAATGACTCACCGGCGGTGATCGGAGAAGAGGCCAGCACTTGCGGCGCGCGCGGCTGCGAGGATAGGTAGTTGTACCACTCGCGAACGAACGTCTCGTCTACGCTCTGAAATAATCATATAAGGTAGATTCATTAGATATCAGATAAGGTAGATTATTATTTAAAAACTATTACATTTTATTTGTTTGAAATTAAATACGATTATTTTAGAAAAAAAAAACTTTTTTGGTGATAAGAAATACATCTACCATTAGGATTTTTAGTTATGATAATATTTTGGCATTGTAAAATGGCAAAATAAGGCATGGTAACCATATAATTACGAAATACAAAGTTTTGTGTGGACGGCGGACAACTAAGCGTAACTCCGCGTACTTTTGACACACATGCCAAGCTCACTTGCCACTTCCACTCTTTTTTACTATTTCTTGGTTGTAGCTATATTGAATGAACGACAGATGGCAGACGTCAAAGACGTTCCATTGGCGACTAAAGGCTTTAGATTTTCAATCGAGAACAGGGCCATTTTGACTGGGGAGGAAAATTGGAATTTCTTCCTACTTCTCCTATTTTCTTCTGATTAAAGTCGTTGTGGATCGCAAGACAGTTTTAGCTTTTCTCGCGCTCTCCCTGAGATCATATCAAAGGGTCGTTGTGGTTGTCGATAGTAATCCTGGAGACACAGGAGTACCAGCGTTGGGAGGAGTGGGTCAACAGGGCCATTTTAATCTAGTTGCCTCCACTTACCAGCGCGCTGTCGTACAGAGCCGCGTCCTCGTCACTAGCCTCGTCCGTGAGGTTGTAGAGGTGGGAGGCGAGTGCTCGCGCCGTCGCTCGGATGTTGTTCACTAGCGAGGCGAGGTGCGCCTCCGATGGAGTGTCCATCACACTGCTGCGCCCCGGCTCCTTGTGGCTCTGGGAAGTAGAACATATATTTATTGCAATTGTGGATATAAGGGCTCTTACACGTAGTAGTAGTAGTAGTAGATATAAGGGTCAACGGCGGAGGTCACTTCATCAGTCGAAAAGTGTCAGCCGTAGCTGTCGTCGGGTCAACGGCAGTCGTCGACCTATAGCGTATAGATCGACCACTGATCTTTGAAGCTGAAATGGTCGGTCTATATTGCTATGCCGTTGACACGTGCCGTTCTTGTGTAAGAGCACTAAGCTAACCCAGGAAAAGGTAATGCCAAGTCAATGAAACGTTGTGACATAACGTATGTAAAGTAGTTTCAAATATACACTTAGGTTTACACACACAATACACTTTAGGTCGTTTTCGAAATGAAAATTCATAATTTTAGTTCTACATCAATAACAAAATTTTTAGGAAAATAATTTTCAGTTATGTAGCCGCTTCTATAAATTGTAATATTTATGAAACTTACATTCTTATCCTAGTGTAGACGGAACAGACATAAAAACACAAAGAGATTGACATAATTAGTGTTTTTTTTTTCAATTATTATCACTGTTACTTCATTTTTTATAATTCACTTATAATAACAGTAATAACAAAACCGTGTCTAGGTTTTCATTGACAGGTCAAAAATTACTGCTTACTTGTATCTTATTAATAATAATGCATTTTGTTTAAGCACCAGCGAGCTCTAAATAGTTTAGCTAGATAAGGTATCTAATCCCAATAGTTTGCTGGTGTTTTCTATAATTTCTCATCAACTCTCGTTTTAAAGATTTTAAGGATTTTATTGTACTGTCGTCATATTTAAGTTATGTTCTAAAGTGTGCGTAGAATTTATAACATTCATTATGAACCAAGCAAGGCGCTCACTGGTGCACCCAGCATATGCCCACAAATTGTATTTTTATTTCTTTTTACTATAAGAGGACAAACGAGCACTCGGGGCTATTTAACTACCGACGCCAATATACATCCGCAAGGAGGTTATGTAGGCGTTTCTCACCTCCCTCCAACGGACAACTATCCTTCCCGCATGGGGGGTGGTGCCACGCTGTATGAATGCATGCAGAGAAATGGGGCGGCTCGACGGGGGATACACCTCTCGCTTACACGATACCTTCGTATAGTGACAGCTGTACTGTCACGTTTGGAGTGGTGGCCTAAGAGAGATTAGCGCATAATATGTATAACCTCTATGCGGATGTCTTTAGGCGATGGTAGCCTTGAAAACGTCTCCGACAGCTCGTTTGCCCCCTCATCTATAAACCTCCCCATGGAGGGGGGAACGTGCTGTGCTATGAGCGTCGGTAGTCATGACAATGTCACCAACTGCCCGTTTGCCACCGACTACTACCCACCTGGAGAGAGCTGAGCGTGAAGGCCGCCATCCGCCTGACGCTGAACCGCTCGTGATGCCAGGCGAGCAGCTCGTCCGCCAGGTTTATCTTCTTGTGCACGAGCTGCAGCTCCCGGGGCAGGCGGGCGCGCAGCGAGTGGGGGGCGGAGCCCGGCTTCGGGGGCTTCGACACGTGCATGGAGAGCGGCCCGGAGGAGACAGAGTCCAGGCACATCACGAACGAGATGTCCTGGGCAAAAGAAGACTTAATTAGGGAGAGATGACGTCATATAATGTTATACATCCTCGAGCGCTGGCTGTGCTGTCGCATTTAGAGCAGTTTGTGAGGACGAAAAAAGTGTGTGCTTTAGACCACACAACGGAAGTAAAATTTAATTATTGATTTTCATTACAGTAGTTACAATGACATAACATGTCATATGATATTTATTTTCTAAATACAAAAAAGTTTCACTGAAATCGAATTTGAATGACAACTTCCATTGGCCTCGCCTGATGTGTGATTTTTGTAACGCTCTCGCCAGCTTACTCAAGTCAAGCGCGCGTATACAAGAACACACACAGAGAAATGCCGACAAGTGATAACTTAAAACTATTAAGCAACAAACACCTGTGTTTAGTAGCACACGCTAGTGTGTGGCGCTACGTATTAGCGTAGCTACACGTTTCTGTGCTCAATGGGTGATGACGTCACCTCATCTTCTTTCCAGGCAAAAGAAGCTTCCACTTCATAAACTTATCTGTAGTAACAATTTGCCCCCCTTAAGGTGTTCGCACATTACACCATCTCGAGGTATGGCATTCAAACGTAAACTTTATGTTGGGTCTCTTAAGAGTGAAAGTTGGCTAACTTTGTAAGTTGTTGTTGTCACTCTTAAGAGACACTACATAAAGTTTACATTTGAATACGTCGAGTTGAGATGAAGTGGAGTCGGCTTCGAGTTGTTATAATGTGCGAACACCTTCATACTATTAAACAAGTTACCTGTAGCAGCGTGACGTCATATACTACGAAACAAGTTACCAGTAGCAGCGTGACGTCATATACTACGAAACAAGTCACCTGTAGCAGCGTGACGTCATAT
>LUGF01024179.1:0-22990 GCA_001625245.1 Calycopis cecrops
ATAACATTTATAAAATAACATGCACTGGGTGAGTTATTATTGTAGAAGTTTATGAAGGAAATAATAAGTAGCGAAACTGAAATTAAGGACAAGAGAAAATTAGAAAGAGAGATAGCATAGGGGGGCAAACGAACAGTTGGGCTACGTGACGTAAAGTGATCACCGACACCCACCGACATCCGCAGCATCAGAGGTCTAGTAGGTGCGTTGCCGGCCTATGAAAGATGAATATGTTTTTTTATTGAAGATTCCTACGTCGTGACAGTCTAGAAATACCAAAGGTGGCAGCTGATTCCATTATTATGATTATACTGGCTGCGCCCCGCGGTTTCACCCGCGTAAATTTCGATATCGTGGAACATCATCGCATGGGAAAATTTTTTCGGGATCAAAGATTTTTAATCCAAGTTACCCTCTATGTGTGTGCCAAAAATGAAAATCGGTCCAGCAGTTTTTGCGTGAAGGAGTAACAAACCAACAAACAGATAAAAATAAGATTATTATGGTATAAATAAGCACGACCGGGGAGGTTGCACGGCACCGGCGTAAAGTGACAGGTGTGCTGTCGCGTTTCGTGCGGTGTGTGAGTAGCCGGTGGCCCATACATGTAGGAACAGGAAGGAGGGCAATGCATCTGCATAACCTCTATGCAAATGTCTACGGGCGTCGGTAGTCGTAAAAAACAAGTGCGAGTCGGACTCACACACGAAGGGTTCCGTACCATCATTGTATGGGCAATTCCCTGAAGTGTTTAATTTTTTTTATTTTTAGTATTTGTTGTTATAGCGGCAACGCAAATACATAAGTTGTGAAAATTTCAGCCTTCTAGCTACCACGGTTTACGAGATACAGCCTAGTGACAGACTGACGGACAGCGGAGGCTCAGTAATAGGGTTCCGTTCACATTTTAGGTACGGAACCCTAAAAAATGACGCCGACTGCTCATTTGCCCCATTACGCAATAAAAACAAAAACAGTTGACGGACGTTTGTGATCTCTCGTATTAGACGCCATTACCTGCGTCACTCGGTATAATTGCGTTACCCATTACTGCACCATTAACTGAACAATTAACGAGCGGGATTTTACCTGTTACCTGTTACCGGAACAATAGAATGTGTCGAAACCGGAACTTCCACAGGTACACAGTTTTCACAATCTGCCTAAATGTTGTACCAGTCTGTTGCGGCAATTTGTAAATGTGTCTTGCATAAGAGTCATTACGATAACATTCCTTCTATTATCATTAATGGTAATAATATATCTTATGTGTGACAGTCTAGTTTCAGTGTTTATAGTTCTTCTCTGAAACGGCTTGACAACTTGTCAGTAATTTTTGTGTGTATTTGGTAGGTATAAGGATAGGCCGTAGGTAGGGTTGCCATCACAAAAATCTGTCAACCAGGACAAGACACGTAAAAACCCCGGTTTTCGGAGCTTCCTACCCGGACGTTAGAAAATAGTATTTTTTATAAGATACTCAGAAGAATAAAATATAGTTTTGATGGTCAAAGAAGCATATAATAAATAATAATTGATTTATTATTTATTATAATATGCTACTTTTTAAACAAATGACGAACTTTAAAATAAAAATTCCAGTGAAGTATTTACATAAACATTTCTTCCAAAACTTAAAATTTTTAGTCTCACTTTTTTTTAATAAAATAAAAAATGGACTACAAATAAAACCCCGCCCGGACACTCCCCGGACGCCCTCTAAACTAGGATAAATCCGGGGAAAACCGGATGGATGACAACCCTGGCCGTAGGTAACTTTTCAATTTTATTTAATTTCGATGAAAGCCGGAAGGAATTAAGCAGGAAGGAAGCTGGATCAGGGCTAAAGGGTGCTAATAGAGTTCACGACGTTCCCACATATATTTAGAACTTTTAGAAGTAGGAGTACAGTTGAGTCATGTACTTATACTGCTAATGCCATTGATGTCAATCATCTGGTTTAGTTATTAATGTTTTAGGTCTCTACGTTCTTTAAAAACTACTAGTAAAGTTAGTAGATCTAAACCGATGGGGCTTGTAAGTAGGGTAACCAACATTTACGGCGCAATTTTTCAAAATAAGTATTTAAAAAAATATAGTATACTGCAATCAAATATAGTACTCTAAGCTCAAAATGAGTAAGCGGGCCAGGATCAACTAAAAAAAAGCTCATTGAGCTTCAATAAACCCGATTTTTAGCTATTTGCAATATAAGTATTTCAAGTCTTGAAAATATAGTATTTTTGCGTTCTTATTACTATTTATTTCTTCAACAGTATATAGTACATAGACCTGAAATATAGTACAATACCTACTATATATTATAGTACGGATGGCAACCCTAGTTGTGAGTCACAGACTGTTGTAGTTCATCAAACCAAACATGATCGTCGTCGCTCCTTATTGTCTGTTGTGATAAAGTCTGGTCAAGAAATGTTGTCTACAATATTTTAATAGTATAGGGGGCAAACGAGCATTCGGAGCCAATAACACAACCATAGACATCCGCATAGAGGCTACGCAGATTCGCTGACTTTTCCTCCATCACCGGGTCACCGGATACTTACGTACACACTACAAGGAACTCGAGAGCACGGCGTATGTAATGTAATTATTTAAGCGAGAGGTACCTCCCGGTCGTGCTGACGCAATTAACAATGCAGCATGACAATGCCTCTTGGCTCTTACTAGTTCTTTTGGAAAATGCTGCAATACAGCGTTATTAATATCACAGGGAAAAGAAAAGGGAGCCGGTGGCCTGTGGAGGAGGAAGTCCAGCTGCCTTTGAACAGTGCACACGGCGGGACCGTGCAACAGGGTCAGGTTACCATCCTGACCCGTGGTCCTAGTACTCCAAAGGAGCACACCACCATGTCCGATTTTGGACCCACCAATTGTCCCATTTCACACCGCCATCTGCTGATTCAGAGGTACGGCTGGAACCTGCAGCTGAGCTGCTCTTTGTCTGGCCTCTACCCCAAGTCTGTCCGGTATTGGTAGCCCTGTCCGGCATAGCCTTGGGTACCCCAGAGGCAAGCAAACCTCCCCACCACTACAAAGTGACAGCACTTCGAGGGGGAACGGAGCATGCCTTTTCTCAAACTAATTTATACCTCTTTCAAGTACCTTAAGACTCAAAGGTACTTGAAGTTTTAAGTAATGCATAGCTACCGTTACCCAGTCATTATTTTCGGTATTGCCTCCAATATTAACGTTTGACGAAATAAGTTTCGACATGTATATAGTTCACGTACACCGAGGTCGAATGTGAGTGTACCCAAGGATGGTACGATGGGGGTGGAATATACCCGTACCTAATTGGTGATACGTGATAACAATCGTGTTACGAAAAGTAAACTAATTATTTTATACTATTATAATTGAATGCATGAATTTTAATTGTGTAGACTTATGAAGAAAACTTGTTGTTGCGGCCGATAAGTATCTTGCAAATACTGTTAATGAGCTGCGCCTCACGGTTTTGCCTGATATAAATCTATCCTAAGTGTTTCTTTTTGGAATAAAAATATTTGTATCATTATTTATATTAGAAGACCGGCTCGCAGTAGTAACATGGCTCGGATAAGTGAAGCATGTCGCACCAGGGGTCGCGGGTTCGAATCCCACCTAGGTCATGGAAGTTTATATATAATCTTAAATATATAAAATTAATTAAATTTATAAATAATATCTATATCTATACTAATAATATAAAGCTGAAGAGTTAGTTTTTTTGTTTGTTCAAGCGCGCTAATCTCTGGAACTCCGAACATCCGATTTGAAAAATTCTTTCAGTATTAGTTAGTCCAAGCGAGGAAGGCTATAGAATACTTTTTAACCGACTGCGGCTAAAAAATGGATTCACGTAAACGAAGTTGCGGGCGTCCGCTAGTTAACTATGTTTGCGTTGTCTAGTACGTTATACCTACTCGTAACACAAGTCCTTACGGTAGCAGCACGGGGCTAGACCACAAACTATATAGAGAATGGGCTAGACTAACGTAGTATGTAAAACTCCACTGATATAATTATTTATGAGGAGTTTCGTCAATAAGAAACAATTTTAAGGTCTGCGGTATGAGAAAAATATGTTAAGCTGTGCGGTACGTCGAGCGTAAAGGTACAAGTTGGAAGCGGGCGACATGAGGTTGCAGCAGACGACGTGTCGCCGCTTCATGTCGTCGCGACAGGTAGTCGCGACACGTCGCTGCGGTCATGAATTGGAACCCGACCGCAGATGGCAACAGCCGATGGAATCCAATTGATAGCTATTTTGTGCTTTATGACAATGAAATAAAATTCATAATGGGAATAAGGAAGTAATATATATCACTCTTTTCTTGTCAGTGATACATTTTGCTCATCTCTAAAATACACTAATTGGACGAGTCGTTGCGACACTACTGATCCGCGGTCGGACGACACTGGCGTCTGTCGCTCGACGGCGCGTCGCTAGCTTCGTGTCGCTAACTACAGAGGTAATTTCATAGAAATACATAGAGACCAGTAGTGTCGTTGTGACACGTCGTCTGCTGCAACCTCATGTCGCCCGCTTCCAACTTGTACCTTAAGACCAACGCTCTGCCCCATTTGCATCTCTTCCCACCTTACTTTCATGTTCGGTTTTTATTTTCGATGTTCACTTTCGGACTCTAGTCGCGTGTCGGGGCTGAAACTAACCCCCTCATTAAGAAACATAGAACAACTTTATCCAAGTAATAACCTAGTAATAAACTGACGTCTGCCTCATTCCATACTATTTATGTGTTTTTTAAGGTTCCGTATCTCAAAGAGAAAAAACGGAACCCTTATAGGATCGCTTTGTTGTCCGTCTGTCTGTACGTCTGTGAAGACCTTTTTCTCTAAAACGCGTGAAGAGGTTAAGCTGAGATTTTTGTCAAATACGGAGGTCAGTTACGTCTTGATGCCTTGAAAAAATCACACTTGAAACTTTACGCAATAAAAAGTTATAGCCATTTATGCACAAATTTTGTATGAAAACGTACTTTGTCGAAAACCAAAAACCTATCGGGTACTTCCCGTTGACCTGGAGTTGTGAAATTTGACACGAAGTAAGAACTTATAGCACCTATAGGAATAAATCTGAAAACGAATAAATTATATGTAGATCATTGGAAAAATCATTATCAATTTATAACTGTAATTCGTAGCCTACTAAATGTGTGTGAGCAACCGCTTATATAAGTTTGTCAACTTAAATGGCCGGCGTAAAGTTACAATAATTGAAAACCATGCATTACGTTTGGATTACGGAACCCTCGGTGTGCGAGTCGGACTCGCACTTGGCCGGTTTTATTTATTATGGAATTTGACAGCTGTCAGTTTATTACTAGGTTATTACTAGGATAAAGTTATTCTATGTTTATTAATAAGGGGGAAGTAGTTTATTTCCAGTTTGTAATACATATCTGTGGTAAATTTTATCCAAATCCGTTCAGTTTTTAGAGCAGAGAATAACACGGCGAACGGGAGTGCGACAAAGGCGCTACGCGCAACTTGTGCCGCCTCCCTCACTGGGTTCCGGCGGAACCTGGCCCGTAACCCGTCCAGACAACGAAAGGCAGCCTCTCTTGTAGGAGTTCGGTTCGGTGGAAGGACTGGACAGTCGTCGGGGTGCCCTGTCGCTGACAGATCCGGGGCACTCCATTAAGGCGGCCGATGGCACCCGCGGGGTTTTAGTGGGTATTCGGCTCCGCCGCGAGCCCCACACACCCATCGGATCACACCCAGGTTCCATGGCAGTGCCTAAACGCATTTCCCCGCAAAAAAAGGGCATAGAATAACACAGATTCGAACTATTGCATTTACAATAAGTATTAGGTTTTAACGGAAAGTTTTATGAAGGCACGAGGTTTCGCAACTGCCTAACCGTGTGATTGGTTTGATGAGTCAATAAGTTCTGTTTTTTCCATTTGTCGACGTAGTTTTTTTTTTGTTTCATGAGTATCTACTTCTTTCTTCAATTACATTTTTTTATAAACATCCACATAATGGTCATGCAGATACCTTACTTTCCTCGAGGAGGGAGGAGGGCAACGCATCTGTATAACCTGTGTGCGGATGTCTATGTGCGTCGGTAGTCATGAAAATGGTTCCGACTGCTCGTTTTCCCAAAACGACGTACAAGTTGTCAGATAACAAAAAACCAGCCATATCAGCCAGGGCTTTTTTGTAGCGCGTGGACATGCAGTGCCTCCAAGGGTAATATAATATAATATAATATATATAAATAAGTAGACCAAAAATTATAGACCTCCAACTTTCGGGACTAAGCGTCCTCTCGAAATGAGTCACAGTTAACGGTCTATCAACATCTATCACCACCAATATCTCAGAATTAAAAAATATATTCTTAATTGATTGAATATCGCCGAATAAACTTTTTTCGCTAAATAAATATTTATAAACATTTGCCAACAGATCCTTGCTTGCCAACGCTAATGTCCACTTATTAAATACAACATTTAAAACCGATTTATATGCTGTAGTAATCTTACTTTACTAAACAATTGCGACATCTTGTATATATGTATTTTATTATATGCCTACAAGCGACGCTCGGCGGATGCGATCCCGATGTCGGGACGACATAATATTATGTCGTCGAAATAGCCATTTATATTTTATGGCTATTTCCAGAATGTTTCATACAAATCGATCGATCTGGTTCGTAGAATTCGACCTTTGTGGTCGATTCATTACAAAACATTTTACACAAAATCTGTAATACACAGTAGACTAGCCGACACAGTAGTCTAACTTGGTTCTGGGCTATTTATTTTTGCTTTACTATCCATAAAAAGAGTCATTTGGTATGACAGAGTAATGACAAGTTTGATAATTACTGCACTAGAACTATATTTTATAATCCGACATAAAAATAAGGAAGATAATATACAGGGTTGATAAGAGCGAGAGGCATTAAATGAAACCACATATAGTATGAGTGCCTACAGTTAATCCAAGACTATTAAAAAAAAGTTAACGACAAGTATACGAAAATATTACTTTTTTCAAACAAGTTAAATAGCGAAAAATTGTTATCACTCTTTGTACCGGGCAGCTACAGCGAGCACGGTGTGAATGACCCCGGGCGGCTATAGTCGGCGATCAGCTGCGATACAGCGTGTACAAAGTGAGAAAAAACTTTAAAAAAATCCTGTGGCTAAACTATTGCTCCCATTGATCTGATTTTTGTTGTGTAGCCTGGAACTGATAGACTAAATATGTGGTGTATTTAATGCCCCTCGCTTTTATCAACATTGTATAGCATATAGGCCAAATGGCGTGAATTAATCTTTTTGTTCGTTGCCCTCCTGCCTCCTCACAGTCCCCTTACACACCGCACGAAACGCGAAAGCACAGCTGTCACTTTACGCCAGTGTTGTGTAAGCGAGAGCCGGCCTAATTCGGCTGCATGAATGCAGCGCGGCGCTACCTCTTACCAAAAAATGACAAAGAACCAAATTACCCGCATGTTCAATGCTGCTATCGAAACGAACTGCACCTGATTAAAAGTGACTGCTAATGCCCATGGCCCATAGACATCCTCTTCACTAAAGCACCTAGAGACTTCACTGTTACGTCATTCGGAGTTAACACAAAGCAAAACCACTTTAACTTATAAGTATCTAGTAAGTAGTAACCCACGGATTGTCTCTGAATATATAAACTTGTAAATACCTAGAAACCCGTTGACTTTGAATATACTGACGTTGATATATCCGAAGTTGATTGTGAATAATACTATAAAAAAGATTAATCATTTGTCGTGAAAAACAATTTTTTTTAATTTATAGTAGGTACCTAACAACGGGGAGCTAAATAAATAAATAAGCTAAAAAATAAAAAATGAAGAAGATATTACAGCCCAGCAAGGGTATTACGACCTCATTAATGAGGATACGACTCAAGGAGGAGGAGGAAGGGGGCAAACGAGCAGCCGTTTCGAAGACTACCGACGCCCATAGACATCCGCACAGACGTCAGCCAAGTGCGCTAACCTCCTTCCTCCTCCGATTCGAGCACAGGATATTATACACCGCACGAAACGCGACAGTACATATTATAGAGCCACAGCACTCACGCGACTTTTAGACACAGTCACAGGATTTAGCAACTCTCTGCGACCGGTCGTGCGACAGTCGTGCGACAGTATCACGATCTCGCGACTGCATTTAGCCGTTATTGGCATTAATTGACATAAATTAGCGTCAAGTCGCCGCGTCTGGCGTCATGAAGTGTGCGCCTCACGCGTCTAGTCGCTCCATTCGGCGTCTAAAAAGCGACCATACTGAAGGCGCGGCGGTGCGCGGGCTCGCGAGGTGGCGCGAGCTAACTACCGTTTAGACGTTTATCTATCTATAGAATAATGATCTGTACGACGCTTGAGTTAAGGTTCTTTTTTAATTGACACAACTTCCGTTGGCTTGACATAATGACGCGCGCTGAGTCGCTTAGTGTAGTCACGCTAGGCTCCCCGTCATTGGATGGAACACACACACAATAGGAACGCAAGCCGCGTTTTCATGTTTGATATTTCCGCGCCCGCACCTACATCCGCACCCTCGCTAGGTTCGCAGTGTGGACAACCAATAAGACGCCGATCGCCGCGTCCAAAGACCCTCGCCCACGGACGACTTTTTGTAGGGATGCAGACTGCATCTCTACAAAAAGTCGTCCGTGGGCGAGGGCCCTTAAAGTATCGTGTGCCGTCGCCCTTAGGCCGGAATCGTGTAAGCGAGAGTCCTCCGTTCGACCGGTCGCTATCTCTTGCTATAAATTTTTGCACTTGGCCGGTATTTTAAGGCGTTGCGAAAACATAACAATATGGCCTTTGTCCTAGAGATGTGGACACACGGATTAATTTGAATATTAGCAATGACTACGCAGATTCGATAGCAATTCTTGACCGATTGACATCTTAAGAAATATGTGACAGCTGCGATGTCGCGTTTCGTGCGGCATGTACGTAGCTGTGGCCCATGGAGGGGGGGAGGAGGAAAGAGAGCAAAGCTGTATAACCTCTACGCGGGTATAATATATAGGCGTCGGTAATCAAATCTATACATATAATAAATCTGTAGAAGGGTCAATTCTGTACATTGAAAATATTGAAAAAATAAATAGCAGGGGGTGTTACTGGATCGATACCAAAGCCAAATATGCGATTAAAAAAATTTTTGTCTGTCTGTCTGTCTATCTGTATGTTCAGGCATCACGTGAAAACTAACGGTTCGATTTCGATGAAACTTGGTATAATTATACCTTACTATCCTGGGCATAAAATGGGACACTTTTTATCCTGGAAAAATACGTAGAAAAAAATAAATCAATCCACGCGAAGACCGACATCCGCGCGGACGGAGTCGCGGGCGGAGCTAGTAATCAATAAAATAATTCCGATTGCTCGTTTGCCGCCATTACTGATACTAAAAAGCTGAAAAAAACAGGCAGGCACAAGGACCGTCGATTTAGGGGAAAAGTTAAAAAAAAAACTAAAAACTTAAACTTAAGTTAAACTGCTAGACGTAGCGCAGGCACATCACCTGTGCACGCCGGTTCACTCTTCAAATGTATGATGCTACGCGCCCTCGAAAATATATTTGGGAATATAACATTTTATCCACATATTTTGCACATTCCTTCACCCCTCCCGTTCAAACCGCACTCGCCATGGGAGTAAGTATTTCCAATGCAGCTCCAACTTTGATACAATATAGTAGAATATACCTAATCTAGGGCACGACTTTCTGGACTGTCACGCCATCTAGCGGTTGCAATATGAAGTTTTAACTTGAGTATTTGCGTATGACGTATACTTATTATTTACTAGCTTACGCCCTAAGCTTCGCCTGCGTGGATTTCCGACTTCAAAAATGGAGGTTCTCAATTCTTTTGAATGAAAGATTGACCATTTTTTTGTGGCATCCCTATTGGTTCAACGTTCGCAAACATTTTTAATTTCCAAAAATAAAGTTTTCATCTGGTTAACAGAAGGGTGAAGGTCGTTCTTACTTAGTATCCTCCACTATTACAGTAAATATGGAGTATATTTAGCGGAAGTGTTACCTTTATAATATCTGTGGACATATCACACTACGTTAGTCTAGCCCCATGCTAAATACCGTAACGACTTAACATGTATCAAAAATTTAAGAAATTTTATATACTTATTTAAGATTTTTATTATATACCAAAGTACCTACTTAATATACATACATAGATAAACATCAATGACCAAGGCGGGATTCGAACCCGCGACCCCTGGCGCAACATGCTTCGCTTATTCGAGCCCTGTACCACTGCGCCTGCGCTAGCCTGGTCGTCAAATGTTTTAAATCCCTTTGTTCATTGCACGATCCCTATGACAACTTTCCCAGTACCGTTTTCAAACTATTCCGTAATACAAGTGCGGGACTTAACTATAGGCAACATAGCCATAGGCCTATGGACCGCCACCATGCTACCAAAAAGCCATCATATTAAGTTGCTCTCCTCTTTAACTTCAGCTTAATACGAACTTTTAATAGTTAACCACAAACAATTTAAAGGCCTCCACCGCATGCTCTGCCTAGGGGCCGCAGAAGTCTAAACCCGGCGCTGCAAGGAGGTAAACGAGGAGTCGGAGCTTTATCGACGCTACTACGCGTCAGTATAGCCTAGTGATGCGACTCGAGTGATGTTTTTACTCGAGTCTCTCGAGTCAGTTTGTCAAACTCGTACTCGAGTGAAAAAAAATCCTACTCGAGTCGTGAATTTGTCGCGCGGAGTACACTCGTGTGGCCGAGTGAACTCGTCATGACATTTTCACTCGAGTGACTTTTTTACTCGAGTATAACTCGAGTGCGGGAACAATCTTCGCAAATTCCTACTCGAGTCGCATCACTAGTATAGCCCTCCTGCCCACCAACGGGCCACCGGAAATTAATGAGCCGCACAAATTTTGATGGCATAACTGTCGAGGCGCACCTTACGTTAGCAACAGGCACCACGGCTTACTGCGTTGCGCAAAATTTCATAAGCAATAACAACATGAGCACCCCGAGCGATCAGAACTCGCTGGGTTTTGTTATGGTTAAATAATTTTTGTGTTGTGAAACAACCAAGGTCAGTCTTACAAAACAAAATGGTATGCGTGAAATGTATAAATATAATAGAAGCGTTAAATCAATGTGTCTTCTGCATATACTACATAGAATAGAACGACTCTCATATCGATGAAGCTGCCCTAGGCATTTTGCCTGCTTTAGCGTAGAATCTATTTAAAAAAAAAAAAAAAACATAGAACGGAATAAGGGATTAATACTTTTTTATAGTTTATGGGAGCTATCGAGCAGTCGAAGCCATTTTCATGACTAGCGACGCCCATAGGCATCCGCATAGAGGCTATACAGATGCGCTGCCCTCCTTCCTACTCCCACCTCCATGTGCCACCGGCTACTTACACACCGCACGAAACGCGACAGCACAGCAGTAATTTTACGCCGGTCTCGTATACACAAGAGGTTCCTCCCCGGTCGTGACGGCCCAATTCGGCTGCATGCATGCATGCAGTGCGGCACTAAATCTGTAAACTGTTACACATAATGTGATAACATTTCAAGTACTTAATGTTCAATACATTTCAAGTTACAACACATACAATGGGCTATTTTCCAAGTTTTCAAAAACCACTCCAGAATGTTTATCAGTGATCATTTTTATTTTTTATTCTGATAAGTGTTTGTCTCAAATTTTCAAATTAAAGATTCATGTAATATATAAAATTCTCGTGTCACAGTTTTCGTTGCCATACTCCTCCGAAACGGCTTGACCGATTCTCATAAAATTTTGTGAGCATATTGAGTAGGTCTGAGAACCGGCCAACATCTATTTTTCATCCCGATATTCCCACGGGATCGAAAGTTACGCGGGTGACACCGCGGGGCGCAGCTAGTAATATATAAAACCCGCCAAAACGCTTCTTTAAGCAAAATGGCGTCTTGGAACGTATTTGCTTTGTGGCGTTCCGAAAATTACTGCCATTACTATTTAGAACTCTTTTGTTGTTGTTGTCACTTGACAAATCCATAAGTTGAGCTAAAAATTTGACAAGTGGCTAGTACTATGAATGAATGAATGAATGAAATATACTTTATTGCATATTACAGAATACAGAAAAAAATAAGTTACATTTTAAAGTAATTAACTAGTACTATCAGTAGATTTCGGAAGCAGCCTCTATGATCTTAACAGTGTGGCACTACCTCTTACCAGACCAGGAACATTTTTCAAAGATACCTGTGTATGAAAATAGCAGTAGGGATCTCGAACAGGCAGAAAAACGTGGAGAGGAGAGCGGAGCGGCAGCTGCTATATACAATGGAATTTCTCGGCTAGTTAATTATAAGTAAATGAAATGTACTCTATTGTGTACATTTAAAAAAATAAGGCAATTAAATACGACTAATGAAAAGCAAAAAAAAATATTACTACAGAATCTGTTTAATTAAATATTATTTATTACATTGTTGTCTATGTCTACTTCATCTATCTGTAGTCTGGTGAAGTATTGTAACAACTATTTCCGCTGCACTGTAAACATGCTACACTGTAGTATAAACCACTTTTTCGGCATCCACACGCAGCTCCACATCCCTTTTTGCAACTACAAAATAACATTTGCAATAAACTATCCGGAGCAGGTAATTGATACATTGTTATTGGGATGTACATGTTGTTGGAATACTTCCATCCCCAATTTTCAATAACTACGTCATTTCCTAGCTATATCTGAATTTGTAGGTACACTCGTTTAAGGTGCTCAAATGCTGCATCAGTTGTTGGAGGCAGTGATGACAAAATACTTAATACTCGTATTTTTGGCTGTTGCTTTTATGAAAGAATTGAACCTGAATTGTATTTAAATCATGAGTTTTATGAAAAGATACATCGAAATTGTAAAATAAATTACATGGGACACACTAAAAATTTTGCACTTCTAGCAAATCGGAACCATTTGAATTTCGAATGTTATATATTTTTAAACGTTGCATTACCTTCTTAGTAATAAAAAAAACAATTGGCGGGAAATCATTTGTCAATTGTTTTTTATCACACATCAAAGTTCTACGTACGCAACGAAAATGGAATTATCTCGAAAAGATTTTAGAGCGATGATTTTTTATGATTTTAAAAGTTCTCTCTCTCCGCAAGACTGTGCCGCTCGTCTTCAAAATGCTTTTGGGAGAGAAGCACCTTGTTCAAGCACCGTGAGACGTTGGTTTGCTGAATTTGAGAGAGGTCGAGTTTCTTTACACAAAGAATTGAAAGTTAGGAAACCTTGTTGTCGTTGGATCCCTCATGAACTGACAGCGAAGAAGAAGCGGGCTCGCGTGGAATGGTGCTCACAGATGCTACTGAAGCACGACCACGGACATTCTAATGCTGTTTATGACATTGTCACAGGAGACGAAACGTGGATTTATTGTTTTGAACCTAAAAAAAAGCAGCAATCTTGTGAATGGGTGTTTGAAAATGAAAACAGGCCAACAAAAGTAAGGCAGGCGAGAAACGTTGGTAAAAAAAAACGTCGTTTTTTTCTCAGCTACGGGTCCCATTTGTATAATTCTACTTGAAGATCAAAAGAGTGTTAATGCCGAGTGATATTCTACCATTTGTTTACCCAGGTTGTTAAAAAAGTTCGCGAAAGACGACCCAAAAGCCACGTCCTCCTACATCATGACAACGCTTCTTCACACACGGCCAACAAAAAAAAGTCATTTTAGCCTCGAAAAAGTACAACTCGTCACCCATCCTGCGCATAGCCCCGACCTAGCACCCTGTGATTTCTGTATTTTCCCCAAAATCAAAGATTTGATGAGAGGTTTCACTTTTACCAACTCCGAATAGGCAGTGATAGCGTTCAATCAACACGTAGAAAATATGCCTTCAGATCTGTGGTCCTCCTGTTTTAAAAAATGGTTCGATCGCATGAAAAAACGTTTAAAATGTAAAGGAGAGTATTTTGAAAAGCAATAAACATAAAATTTTGGTTATAACATGTTGTTTTTTTAAGTTACACAAAACTTATAGAGTGACCTATGTATATTAGTACCTACTTGTATAAAATTTAACGCAATACAATATAAATAAGTACCTAAAATGAACTCATGTGCTGTTGGGAAATCAAGAATAAATATGTTAATCTACTAATATTGTACGTAATAAATGTTTATTGTCTAATACTAGTTTACTTACCTATATTTAATTAATTAAATAGTATAGTTATCTTAGGTACAATATATATGATTCAAAATATGTATAAAATAAAATACTTAAGTACCTACCTACTTAGTTAAGTGATTTAATTATTATAATACCTACTTACATAATCTACTAATACCTACCTATAATAAAACAGTAAAATTCGTGTCTGTTTGAATTTACTTTACACAAATTTATTTAACTTTGAATATATTTACGAAAAACTAATTGAGGACGATGTTAAAATAATATTAGAACACTTTTCAATGTGATTTAATTTTTTTGCCTGTCTGTTTATCCGTTTGCCCGGGCTAATCTCCGACACTACCTACTGGACGGAATCGAATGAAACTTTTTGTGGTGTATAGATAACAAATCACTTTGACCTAATACTACGCAACGCGAACGAAGTCGCAGGCTCCAGATAGTAGATAATAAGTTTAGTAATTAATTCTGAAACATTGATTATATAAAAGAATTGAAATTTATAAATGAAAATTAAATTAAATTCAATAGGTACTATGAGAAGAACAATAATGAAAACCGGGAACCCCAGTCATGATAGCTCATAGAGCTCTTCTAGCTCATGACCCGTGTCGGCCACTTTTTAGCTGCCGCGCGTGAGCTGCTCCCCTCCGTTAGAGGTGGGGACAGGAGGACAGCCGCTGTCCTCGGCCAAGATAATAATAGTATAACCTATTAATCGCAATAGTCCGGTTTGCCTTCTCCCAGTAGCTGGGAAAGAAGGGAGGGTCTGCCCTCCCATCGACCACAAATACAGAGGCTTGAGCTCCCCAGTGTGCTCGCCTCTCATATCGATGAAGCTGCACTGACCTTCTGTCTTAGCATAGTTCTACCTAAAAAAAAAAATAAAAATAATAATGAAAAATACAATGTAATCAGCATGTGGTGGATATTCCACTATTAAAGATTTATATAATTTTAAATTTTAATATAAATAACGATTACAATTAATATTTATTAATTATTGTTTGTATCATGTCCTGCCTGGTCATGACAAGAACAAAAAAGAAACAATAGCTTTAACACGATACAATTTATAATTAGCGCGAGTGAAACTTCTTGTTTGTTTCTTTTGTGTGAATTTTAATAATACTTAGTTCGGTCAATTTAAACATTTGAAATAACAAAAATTCCCGGAAAAAAATTCTCCACCAAAATTTGGTTTTCCGGGAATTATTGTTATTTTAGCACTTTTTTATGTCTAAATTGACCGGACTATAATATAATTATTTCAAATATTATTTATCAAGATTTTAACAGGACACCTGACACTAAATGTGACTTTTCAATTATTCATATCTCAGAAATTATAATGTCTAGAAGATTAAAATTTTTACACAAGACACTTCAGTTCATCAAAAATACATGCTCAAATGTAAAAAAACGATGACTGAAAATAATCTCGATGGCTTTATTTTTTAAAAACTACTCATTTTGATAAGATTTTGACGTGAATCTCGTAAGTTAGTTAAGTATAATTTATTTATTATGTATATTATAAGTTTATAAAATAAAAATGAACTAGCAAAAATACAAATGCGAACCAGTGTATTGATTTTTTCGAAAAATAATTTATACGATTTAATTTAGTGACGGGTGTAAAGGTAAGCCGACGATAAGGTAATATTTTCAGCAAAGACGCCCTCAAACACACCACCGAACACTCGGTGTACCTTCAATTAAAATTTAATATATTCCTTGCTTAATATTATTAGAGGAAAATAACCAAATATAGGTTTTGTCTTTTTTTGTCTCAAACATAAAAAAACTTATGTTTAAAAAGCTAATTCTTATGTTTCTAATGTATTATAATATAATATAATCCTGTCGAAAATTGGTTATACCAACGTGGAATCCTTCGTGGGCGCTTTCAGAACAACATTACTAAAGATCATTCTCAAATGCATTATGCATTACGATTCTAGAAATGACATACGGAAAACATTCATTTATATACATACATACATATATATATATATATATAGTTTTCGGTCTAATTATACTATATAATAGATACAATTACTTTGTCCTATGTTGTAAAACATATTTCTTGGTCACCACGTGCACCACACACGCGACTCACGGAGGGCGAACTCACCGACCTTGAAGTCGATACATTTCGTATAAGAACAACAATCGATGAGTTTTTTAAGGACCATTTCAAATCGATTTTTATTTATAAAAATATTACAATTAGACGATAAAATTTAAAACACTACCTTGGAATTATGTTTATTTCCTTATTTTAAAATTTGGCCGGTGACCAAAAAATAACCCTGTAGGTATAGTCAATATATGAAAAACCGATGAAAGTAATCATATGAAGAGAAAACATATTTTACAGTTGAAAAACATGACCCTCTTGACGAAGTCGGTAAATAGTCCTTGAAAAGTTATATTTACGGTTAAGTTTCTCAGAGGACGCAATTTATTTTTTTAATATGTAGAGGGGGGTCAATAGAAGCTTAACTTCACTGCGCGTGGTGAAATATGTAGCACAACTAGAAGAGGACGTAGAAGGGGATCGACAGCTGTGCTACGTAGGACAAATATTAACATTAATAGCAAGCCTTTTCTAGCACTTAGGCCTTTTATACCTGCATAAGGTTCTAAATTTTATTTTGAGGAAAACTGTAAAAAAACATATTTGTAGGTATGGGAAGTAAATATAATAGCATAGGAATGTTAAGATCATAATAAACTGTATGAATAAAAAAATATATTAATCGAAAAGGAAGTCTAATGTTTTGTTATTATTGTATTTCTATTACCATTGGTTTGGTGGAAAAAGTGGTCCACTTCGGAGCGCTGTAAGACCTAGTTAAATAAATAAAATTCAACAACTTATACTTGGGACAAAATAAGAAGCCCGTTTTGACGTTTCACACTTTATAAGTTGTGATAACTTTTTATGAACGAACGAAAAATTCAATTCGAAATCCTAATTAATTAATATTTCACTCAATACTATAACAACAAGTATCATTCGGAAGAATCAAGTTTAAATTTATATTTAAGAAAATATCTGAAAAACTAATGAATCGTTGAAAAATATTACGCAAAACGGCATTACAATGTCATACTCGTGCATTGTCAGATTCAGTGCTGTTACCGTTGTAAAACCATTTTTATACCGAATGAAATCGATTATTATGATAATCGAACTTTTTTACAAACAACATTATATTATAATATTATACAAAAATAAGTAAATATAAATAAATGTATTATTAAACTGTAGATATTGCTAAATATTTTATGTTTTAGCTTTATTTAGATATTCAATAAGGATATTTTGATACTATAAAAATATGATTTAGTTAAAAGCCAGGAGTCAAAATATAATAATAATATAATGCTTATTGCAATAAATCCGTTATGATTTACTTAGATTTGAAAGTCCGTAATTTCATGGTTAAATCGGCGTTAAACTGATATATTCCAAATAAGAACGACAATAATAACACATTTGTAGATTTATATATAAATTATATATGAGATATATACACCAAATTAGTATAGCTCTATGGAGCATAGATCTATGGTTATAGGTAGTACCTACGATACCTATAAGATAGGATATATTTTATAATATTAAAAACACATGCGTGCAATTATTTTAAATCGATGTCTCAATAATTGGTCGTAAAAGTAAACGATTATTTTTTCACCTTCCTACACAACATATTTTGGCAGCTGTCAAAACGGGCTTCTTAATTTGTCGCAAGTATAGTAGTAGAAATTGTTTCTTGACAAATCTTTTTCAAATTCAAAAATTTTTTTTAGACACTTGGCGATAAAAAGTAATAGAAACAAAATTGTAGAGAATTTAATTTTCTACGTTTAATTTTTATAAAAGTTTCTGCAGTATTGCTAGTTTACGAGATACAGCGCGAAAACCCTTTACATCCCGTTTTGCAAGATGGCGGCCGAAGGAGAAGAGTGGCGACCCCATAAACTTAAAATTAAGTTTCTATTGACCCCCCTCCCTACACATAAAAAATAAAGCTGCGTTTTCTGAGAAACGCATTTTTTTTTTAAATAAGGATTGTGTATTGAATGAATGTGTTACGCCATCTATGTTCTATCCGATATATTTGTAAATCTGAAAAGATGCTTGTTCTACGTAGTACAACGTTAACATGACGTTAGATAGCGCTTTTTATATGTTAGCGAAAGTCAAATTGCGGTGAATAATAAACAAAATATTTATACACAATATTGCAGTGTTAAACATTTTGGTACTTAAAATGATATAGATAATTTAATTGAGTACTTAGTTTATTTTTGGAAGTAAACGTTACGCTTATTTTATATCATTGCAGGTGTTTTGAATATTCGTCATGTATATGGTTATTATGGTTACTGGTGGGCTTATATTTACAGAATAATATTCTTTGAGGCTAAAATAATAAACGGAATCGCACTTAAATTATTTCTGTTATTGCAGAATGTAAAGCGCACATTTAGTAATTAATAGGTAAAATGACTCTTTTAAATGTACTAACTAAACAAATAACATAGTATTAATATTATTGTATGTTTTCGGCAAATTTTGCATAATGTGTTATTGGCAAAGTGTCCTATTTAATTCAGTCTTAAAAATAATAACGCTGCTGTCATTTGTTGTTCGTTAGTATTTGAAATTTTGAAATGTATATTGAAAAAGTTTACAAGTGTTTTATAGAGTGTTTATAGATAAGTATTATTGTTTTTTGTAATTTATGTCACAAATCTGAGATAAATGATACACATATTAAAATTCCATAAGATATTATTGAATCCAACAAAATAGAAACGATGGACTATTCGACAATCAGCAATAAAACAAATATCACAGAAGCCGAGGAGGACATAACAGGAGGTGAATTAAGTGAAAAGTATTATTCACTTCGCAAACAGTACGATAACTTATCACGAAACTACGATAGTATAAAACAAGAGCTACATGACACGAAGAGATCTTACCAAACAGCATTAGATGTTCAAAGTCATCTCAGTTCAGAGTTAGAAAATAATCAAGCCGATGAAAATAAAATAAAAAATGAATTCATTAATCGTATCTCATCGTTGCAAGAAGAAATCACAGCATTGCGAAACGAGAGAACAGAAACAGAAGAACGGTATGCGGCGGAAATAAAGAATTTGGAAACCGAGAACCGGCGTATCAAAGACGAGCAAGTTGTTGTGACGCGTCAATCCCCAGATCGTGACAACTCCGAGTTGGAGGAGGCGAGGTCTGTAATTACATCTATGACGTCAGAATTGGCGATAACTAAGGAGGTTGTTGAAGAAGCCCGTATCGAAATTACGTCATGGAAGTTGAAAGTGGAAGAATTGGTGAATGAAATTGCTGAATTGCGAGCTGCTGCTCAAATACGTAAAGAGGAAATGAACGTGATAGTAGAGCGCGAGGCTGCCGCTATAGCAGACTTGACGGAAATGCGAGCCATCTTACACCAAGTAGACTCACAAGAGCAACAACCTCATGGTACGTTTACACAGAGCTCGGTCTCTGTTTACGAGGCTTCTTCAAAGGAAAGAGGGCTAACATAATATATTTAGAGCCTGTTATATCCACATAAGAGTTTGTAGATACATTGTGCAGTACTTTTTTCCTCAATAGGCCGATGTAAACTTATACTCTGTTCAAAACATGATTACTAGTCATACATTTTTCATATTATGCCCATTATAATCAATTATGTCAGATGTAAATTGTCAAATTATCATCTTATATTATCTTAGTTTCTGTTATACTAAATATATAAATTAAAAATATTAATTTTCAGCTGCAAAAGGCAACTCTATATTTGCCGAAGTAGAAGACAAACGACAGGAAATGGCTAAAAATCTGCTACAAATGAAACAATCTAATTCAAGGGTAAGCCTTTATTTTTTTCCATTTCATTATTCCTTATAAGCTGTACTGCGGTAGACAGTCAAATGCTAATGGTATGCTAATACTCATTTATTTATGCAGTTAGCCATTTGCTTATTTCAACAAGCAATTCTTAGGTTGTGACTATCTGCATAATTTTAATATCTAGCATGACATGCAAGAAATGTAATGAAATAGCATATATAACTGTCATAAATTTACCTTTTATTATATTAAAATTTGTATTCGACCCACATAAAAAATACATGGCATGCAAGATTGCAATCTCTTATACTTTTTCAATGAAACTTAATATAATGACTACAGAATACAGATGTCCATAGACATCTGAACACTTCTTATGAAGACGATTTGCTCTATATCATGATGATCAAGATGGTTTGCTCGATGCATGATGATGTGTTTTTATGGATCTTTTTGTTAAATTGCCCTCGTTTACTTTCAACTCCATTTAGAAACACAGCAGCAGCATTGTCTTTGTGACTATTTCATGTAGCAAAAGGTTTTGTTGTCTGCATTCATGACACGGCGCTACTCCACCCTTATACAGATAAAGGATGATAATGATTATAATATGTACAGTATAATGAACAACTTAATGTCTATTAGTAAAAGTTACAGGATTAGTTTTTTTTATAGTATAGTGGGTCAAACAAGCAGTTGAAGACTTATGATGTGGAGATCATGCAGAAGCATTGCCCTACTTCCTAGATCCCCCTCCATGCACCATCGGAAAATCAAACAAAGAGGCACAAAATGCATCAACACAGCTGTCTCTATGGTGGTGTCATATAAGTTAGATATATCTTCCAGATTGTGGCAGTCTTGTCTGACTGCAATGAAGCTTGGAACTATGTCTTATTATTATGTAAATGTCATAATTTATCAAGAAACAATAAATAAATCAAATTAAAATTTAAGTGACTATAATATTATAATATTTCAGTTGAGAAGAGATTTGGCAAATAAGCAAGCTGAGCTGGACACTTTGTTACATGAAAAACAAACAATTTGGGAACAACAAGCTGGTGCGACGGCCCACTATGACAGAGAACTATTAGGTATTTTATTTTTTTCATACAATATGCATACTGTCATAATATAACGGTCACAGTTTTTCCTAATTCTCAAAGATAAAAATATCTATGAGGTTAAAAGGTCTAAACTATTAAAATTAATACTATTAAAATACTAATAATACTAAAACTATTAAAATCCAATCTCTCTGGCATTGTAGATATATTATTAAAAATTAAGGTATTTATTTTGCTAATTTGGATACATGTTAGAAATTTTTAGGAAGGTTATGAAACCAGCATTTCTTTGATTGCTCTACACTGAAAACTGGTCTTTATCGAGAGAATAGATTGAGGAAATATGTTAAGTTCTTTTTTTACTTCTTTTGATAAAGGCAAATAAAACGTAGATGGCAAGCTGTTTTATTTGCTTTTGTATGATGCATATAAGAGAATTCATACAATGCATTCATACATTCTATGACATTCTTGCATCTGTTATGTTGTTTTTTTTTTAACTGTAATTGTTATTATGTGTGTCAACAGAAAGCTATGAAGAGCGAATAAGTCAGCTGGAAGGTGCGTGTGAGAAACAGAGAAGGGAACTGTGCAGCTGGTTCAGCCGTCTGCAGGAGACCTCACCGGGTTGGTTACCTGCTGTACTAGAGCATCTCATGTGAGTATACATTAAGTTTATATTGATCACATTTATATCTCATAGTAGAGTACCATCAGTAGATATTAGCAATGTCACTGTTGTGTTGTTGCTAAACTTAAAAGTTTGTGGTTTTAGTATATATATTATAGTACATTTGCTGTACAGCTTCGCAAAGGCTCATAAGATCTTTTTGATATATAACATACCATTATTTATTGCTATTGATTACGCTGATGTTTGCTGTCTGTATGCAACTGAAGCTATATTTAATAAACTAGAACGCCTGCAAAACTTGTCTTCGCGTTTTATCTTTGGCCTAAATATGTATGATTGTTACTAATTTTCGTAAGAAATTAGAATGATTGCCAATCCGTTTAATAAGAAATTCCGAATCCTCTGCTTTCCCTTTAATACCCTTTTCAATCTTCATTCTCCTGCATACCTTCTCGTGTGCTTGTCCTTTACTTATCTTAACGATTCTTTATGTAGGTCACATAAACGCACACTTCTTCAGCTCTCTGCCCATCGAACTGACTTTTCCCACTCATTTACAAAACATTTGGCTAGACTCTAGAATTCCCGACCCGAAATTCGTTACTGTAAAACAATTACAATTTTTAAGAGAAAGCTGTATGTATGTATTAACTTTAACATTATTTATTACCTGCTGCGTCCCGCGGTTTCAGCCGCGTAAATTTAGATCCTGTGGAAAATAAATAAAATCATCCCATGGCATCCCATTGGAACATTCTTTCGGGATAAAACTATCCTGTGTTAATTCAAGTTACTCTCTATGTGTGTGCCAAATTTCATGAAAATCGGTCCAGCAGTTTTTGCGTGAAGGAGTAACAAACAAAGAAACATACAAACTTTCGCATTTATAATATTAGTAGAATAACATGTAACAATGTATAATATTATGTTTATTATGTTTATATTGATTACTAGCTGTGGCCCGCGGGTTCACCCTCGTTTAATTTCTAAGAAATCCATATAAACTTCAACACTATTTCACCCCCTTAGGGGTTGAATTTCTAAAAATCCTTTCTTAGCGGATGCCTACGTCGTAACATCTACCTGAATGCCAAATTTCAGCTTGATCCGTCCAGTGGTTTGGGCTGT
>LUGF01024179.1:26495-55027 GCA_001625245.1 Calycopis cecrops
ACCTATAGAAGATGTCAAGAAAAAGGTTTCTTTTAATTAGACCATAAGCTTTACTGTGACATTGTTACATTTCTGCGATAAAAGTGTTGTGTCCATACTACATACCACTCGTGCTGAAGGAAGGAAGTTGGCACAAAGCAGGCCTGGCACAATCAGTAATGTCACAAAGAAATAGACAATAATATGGATATGAGAGATAAAGAATGATGTTTGTGTACAGAAATATGTGTCTGTAAAGAGTCTTAGAAAATATTTAGAAATATTAGATTGTGCTGATATTGCTGTGCCTTTGGTGAAACTGCTGTATGCAGTGGAAATGCGGTAATACTGCTGTATCTCTGCAGTGATACAGTGGTAAAACAGATGTATATCGTCAGTAAAAGTAGCTAATACCGCTCTATAACACGCGCAACTTATCTTGAGACCTGGGCCGATGACATAATTGCCATTGTATTGGGTGTAAATAAATCTTAAAAAAACCGGCCAAGTGCGAGTCCGACTCGCACACTGAGGGTTCCGTAATCCAAACGTAATGCATGCTTTTCAATTATTGTAACTTTACGCCTGCCGTTTAAGTTGACAAACGTATATAAGCGGTTGCTCACACACATTTAGTAGGCAACGAATTACAGTTATAAGTTTTAACGATTTTTCCAATGATCTACATATAATTTACTAGTTTTCCGATTTATTCTTATGTATGTGCTATAAGTTCTTACTTCTTGCCAAATTTCACAACTCCAGGTCAACGGGAAGTACCCGATAATTTTTTGGTTTTCGACAAAGTACGTTTTCATACAAAATTTGTGCATAATTGGCTATTACTTTTTATTGCGTTAACTTAGAAGTGTGATCAAGGCACCAAGACGTAACTGACCTCCGTATTTGACAAAAAATTCAGCTTAATCCCTTCACGCGTTTTAGAGAAAAAGGTCTTACAGACAGACGGACAACAAAGCGATCCTATAAGGGTTCCGTTTTTTATCTTTGAGATACGGAACCCTAAAAAAATTACATGATAGATTCTTAAGTTTAAAATTAATATTATTTAATATTTAATGCCGCTGATATGTATATGTAGCGTTTTTTAAATATTTATTTTCAATATAGCATTCTTGCGGTCGGATTCCAGCGGAGTCTCAAGGTATGTTGCACAAATAGTGTATCTACAGTGATACTGAGTTACTGTGGTAATAATTCCATTTCTCTTCAATACGGCTGCTGCTATTGGGACAAGTGGATTGAGTCCAATTTTAATATAAGCTATACATATAAATAATAAAGAATCAATTATGTCATATTATTTGTAATTATTGTTTAATTTTGTAACAATATCCTTAATAAAATATACATTTGTGAATGCTGTGCTGTCGCTTTTTTCAGTAATGGATGGCTCGGAGTGATCAATTTAAAGAATGCCAACGTAGTAAGGGATAGTGATACTCTGTAATGCTTGCATGCAGCCGAATTGGGCCGGCACGACCGGGGAGATCTCGCTTACACGAGACCCGCACAAAGTGACAGCTGTGCTGTCGCGTTTCGTGTGTATGGGTAGCCGGTGGCCAGCGCCGGATCTAGGGGGGGCTACAGCCCCGGGCCCCGCGAGTCAAGGGGCCCCCAAGTGTCGAGAAAACTTATTTTCAGATATTAATAGTAATAAAAAATATATCTAAGTATATTAAATCCGATTTCAAATTCAACAAGAACAAATTATTGCAATAACTATTTACTATTATTCAATATTAAATGTACGAGAACTTGTGAGACAAAAAGGCATTACATCTCAACCATTAAATGCATACAAAATAATATATCACAACATTAGCCATTGCTATTCAAAATTTTTAAATTAAATTTATTTTATAGGTACTTTTTGAAGTCTATTTTTGAAATTAATCACTTGTTTAAAGGTTAATAAGTGGTTTGTTAAAAGTGCATTCGGCAGCGCCATAGCAGAAATGCCATTTGAAGACTTTAGGCTCAGGAATTTTGATCTGATGAAAGATACAAATAACAGGCGATTCTAGAATGTAACCAAGTTCACCCAAATGGATCTTCCATTTGAGTAAAATTGGCAAAATAAAAAGCTTCCTAGCTCCCTAAAAACCGAACAAAAGCCAATTACACCAACGTCTGTATTACCTCACACCTACAACCTGGAAATCTTTAAATCGGGGGTGAATATGTACCATCTAGGCATGCGTGCTCCATCGTCGGCCAAGTCTACACTTTCCACCAGGTGAGACAGTGGCCAAACGCAAGCCTACCCAGTATAAAAAAAACGAATATGCAAAGGATCCAGAAGCATCATATCATTCGTTAATCTCTGGCACCCTTAAGTACCTCTATCTTACAAGCTGCTGCTTTACGTCAACGCTTAACCTTACATAGCACAACATACGTTCTCTAAGTTATTGTGGTAGCTTTGTGTTTCTCTTTCTTTTCGGACCTAGTTTTTTTTTGTTGACGCAGGGGAATACATTTAATGCCATTGTCGGACTCGACATTTGGGAGTGCAATATCGACTAAACCCCTGCGGGTGCAGGCGGTTATATTTGGAGGGTCCCGAATCTACAAGCAATTGAATCCCTCCAGCGACTGGCTGGCCTCGGTGAAAAGGCCAGATTTATCCTCCTCGCAGACTGGCCATTGAAAAGTCTCTACTACGCAATGGGGTCAGGTTGCCAACCTGACCCCTGGCCTCTGTAACCAATGTCCAAATCGGAAACGCTACTCATTCCGATCTACACTGCCCTCTTCTGATTCAGAGAGACGAGGGAGTAGGTACTCCGAATCAAGCTGCTCTTAATTTGGCCTCTCCCACCAAGTCTGTCCGGTATAACTACCGCTGCCCTGCATAACTTTAGGGATCATAGAGACAAGCCACGCAAGCCTACCAACCACGACAAGGTGGCAGCATCTTCTGGGGTCCCTTTAGGACGTGAATTAATGGTGCAGAAACGAAGAGAATTTCTAGAGATCTGTGTCTCGTTTGAAAGACATGCACCCCGATATGAGAGAGATTATAATAACTAATTTAACTATTATTAAACGGCCCGACAGCTCCGTCCCCGCGACTCTGAAATCAATAGTAGCTCGCGCGCGGTAACTAAAATGGTCTTGGCGTTGACGTGATCTTTTTCTCCTGGAGAAAATCACTATCGGGATCGTTATTAGAAGTTTTGCATTATTGCCGTTCTCTAAAATTTCCAAAATTTGGACTACTTCTTAGCAGGGAAAAGTTCTAAGCTGCTCAAAATACAGTAGTATCAAAAATCGTTGAAGAGTTTGTAACTTTCTGAATTTCAAAAAGGGCATCACAAAATGACTACTGCGCAGGCAGGGAAGCATTGCTGACATAGGTGCATATTTTTATTAACATTTTACATTACTTTGATAAACAAAGACTTGAATAAGTAGGTATCTGCGGCTGTTTGTTTAAAGCTACTGAAATCTAAAATTATTTCTCGAGATCACCTAATTTCAATCACATAATTGCAAATTACCGGAATGTAATGCTGAAATACTTCAGGAATACGTGAAAACTTATAAATATACATACAGTATAGTTGTGCGCATTAAGAATATGCAGTTTTTATTGGTACTCAAAGTACAATTAATTATACTATTCATTTTATGATAATATACTATGACGATAATTTTTGTGTCCATTAGGGGCCCCTTTTTTACTCCCAGCCCCGGTCCCCGCCAGAGCTTAATCCGGCGCTGCCGGTGGCCCATGGAGATGGGAGGAGTAAGGAGGCAAACGCATCTGTATAGTCTATGCGGATGTCTATGGGCGTCAGTAGTCATCAAAATAGCTCTGAATGCCCCCTCCCCCATACCAAAATAATAAAAAATAAAATATAGACAATAGTCAATTCTTTATTGAAAAATAGGTAAAATATAAACAAAATCGATAAATAGTTTACGATTGCTTTTGGGCGATGCCAGACTGTGTATTATATTAAAACAGAAATTATTTGAGACGTTGCTATTTCTCGATGGCAGGCGAAATGTATTACTTATGATTTATAGTATGTTTACCTTTATCCTTGTGTCTACTCCACCAAACATTTTGTTATTTAAAGCTAGCTGTTTCACCGGTTTCACATAATTAATAAACCTCATTCCCTTTTAAAAAAAATACCTACTCATGCACAATTTTACTATCCTCACATAATCAAATGCATAGTTTACGACTAGTCATACTATTTATTCCACTATTGCGCGTTGATAGGCACGCCCAGGTCCTTGAGAGCGTTTTGCCGTGCGCGAGCTACGCGCCTCTCCCTCTTCTCCTTCTCGAAGGCTTCGTGCTCGGTGCGTGCGCGTAACAGCTGATTACCCGCATTTTGCACGCACTTACTAAAATCCTCTGTAAGAAAAACTAGAACTAATTGCCATGCAGCTTGCAGCCGAAATAGGCCCAGACGGCAGGGAAGGTACCTACGCGATTCCGCACCAAAACGACTAATACGCTCGCGTTTCATGGGGTGTTTCCAGTGGCCGAATGAAGAAGAAGGAAGGACGTGGACGTGTCGCCCCGTCTACATAATCTGTTCACGGATGTTTCAGGCCGTTTAAACGGTCCAATTAACTGGTCTCTCTTAAGGTCACTGGACTATTATCAACTCGAAAAGGGATCGTAACCGTATCACCTCGAGTCGCTCAGTATTCTTTCCATGAAACTCCATATTGCAACGCACACTAATGGTAAAAGTAACGTAATCGCCTAGCCTCAGTCAGTGTCAGGGCAGCTGCCCCCTCTGGATTCTCTTCTTAACTTCTTACTATCAGTAAGTACTACTTATTTGCCCCCCGCCCCCCTGGCTCAGAACCTGGGTACCCCCATGGTTTGGACATGACTGAAGTAAAAGGTGCGAAAGAGTAAAAGGTGGGAGCCTGCTCGATCGCTTCCATCGCTGAACTGCTTTAAGAATATATCGGGCAAACTAGAAATCTTTAAACTATCGAATAGTTCACTGTGTGTGAACTTTAGCTTCAACATCAGCTTATTAATATTCATAGTAATATATGGCACGTCCTCAATCGTTTCTTAAGGAATCCTTCATTAACCCAAGAAAGATCTTAGGCTATTTTGATAAGAAATCATTTCTGCAGTTGCATTGCGCCGCCGCCGCTCCGCTGCGTTCAATCACGATAAGATTTATGTACCGTACACACGTTTGCAGCGGCGGGGGCCAAAGGTTCTATCGTGTCGTGTGAAAACACCTTCACGTTACTAAGAGCGACAGCGCACACGCTACCTTTAGGACGATTTTGCGACTGCATCGATGCTGCACCACGATTTAGCGACTCTGCGTTCAGTCGCGGTATCGGACTCGCGAATTTTTGCGACAGCTTTGATACTCGACAAAATATCTCGGCGTTTTTAAGTGTGCTTTGAGGAGCAGCTTGCTGCATTTAGCTTCTAAAATGCGACTAAAACGCCGATCGCTGATGCTAAAAGTAGCATGTGTGTTAGGTTAGTAGCCCTTAGTGACATTTGACCATGAAGGCGTTCTTACACGACCCGACAGCGTTTTTCGCCCCTGCCGCTGCCTTGTCGTGTGTACGGTACTTAAATCCTATGGTGATTAATCTCTTACCAACTGTATTCCAGCACGCCACGGCGTCATCTGGTCTGTATTCGTAGCACTCGAGCATTTTTTTCTTGTACTCCTCACAGACCGGCTGTCCGAACTCCATGTGTGCCGTGCGCTTCTCCAATCGGTCTATTGTGGTGTTCATCTCGTCTACCGACAGGCTGAAATGACAAGATTAGATAATGAGTGTAGAAAGGGACAGCATAGCCACAGTCAGAGAGAGAGAGAGAGAGAGTTATATTCGATCCTATAGTAGCTAATGACACTGTGCAGCTTATCTTATAAGTAGGGGTACGTAAATTTCGCAAATAAAAAATCGTGATTTCGCATTAAAAAAAACTCAAAATAGAAAATTTCGCATTTATTTCGCAAAAAAAAAATAGAGTGTTAAAAATTCAATTAAAGGCTAGCATTGTTGTAATTTCTACATTTTCTTTCTTTCATTGTTTGCCTGCGATCAGTTACGACAATGTTGTAGATACTAAATTACCTCTTGGCATCAACACTATTGACAGGGCAATTGAGACATTGAACAGCTGCTTTTGCAAATCCAGGGTAGCAAGATTTTGATGCAGCTAAAACTCGCATTACATCCACAGGAGTTTCTTGACCGACCAATATACTTAATAATTGTTAGCGCGTCTGATCAGCATTTGAAAGCACGTAACGTAAAAAGGTGCGAAAGTATTTAATTTTCAAATTTCGCTTTTATCGCAAATAAAATGCAGATTTAGCTTTTATCGCATCTATTTCGTAAAAACGAAATTTACGTACCCCTACTTATAAGTCGTAACTAATGTAAGTATTATGTGTGTGATCAATATTGTAATGATGAAAATATATAATTTATTTATTTATTAATGACCTGCCCTCTCATCATCTTAGATGGCGGAACATACATACAACAGTACACACACTACCAGTAACCTTCAACACATTCACTGCAAGGACTACCTATTATAATGTAAGGTAACTTTTAATTTATTTGGGTCTTGTTACGACGACCAGGCTGGCGCAGTGGTACAGGGCTCGGATAAGTGGAGCATGTCGCGCCAGGGGTCGCGGATTCGAATCCCGCCTTGGTCATGGATGTGTATCTATGTATTATATGTATTTCTATAATAAAAATCTTAAATATATGAAATATCTTAAATGTATAAACATATTAAATATATTTGCGTTGTCTAGTACCCGTAACACAAGTCCTTACAGTAGATACTTAGCACGGCGCTAGGCTAACGTGGTGTGTTAAGTCCACAGATGTTATATTATAAGTATTATTGTTCTAACTTCTTTCTTTCTTCTTTCGTTATTTCTTCTAACGATGTCGATGACCTCGTATTTGGACCATGGCCACGAGGATAGAAGGTGGATTAGGAAACCTTGTGTTCAGTTAGAGGCGGAACACCCCAAGGGCCCAAATACTCGTACACACATAGGGTGTCCAGGTCCAAAAATTAAAAACCTTGACACAGGCCCAAAGAACAATGGTCACTTTGAACTATTAACGAGCCCAGGGATAAGACTTCCACCAAAACATAGTTTAACATTACTGTATTTATCAAATATAGGTAATTTGTTTCTTTTTTAAAGCTAGAGAAATATTTAAAATTAGTTTCAAAATTGAATTAATAAAGTGGTAATACTACGATATTCTGTGGTTTAATAGTAGTTTTTGACAAATGTTTAAAAAAAAAACACTTTATTTTTCACCAAAATAACAATAGCTCAGAGCTTAGAACTACTGTAGTTCTTAGATAAAGAATAGTACAGATTTGACACACAAAAATAATATTACGTCTAAGCCGGATAAGTTATAGCAAAAAATAGCTAGAGCAACAAAGACAGAGATATCATTTTATATCTCTATCTAAATTTCGGTTTTTTCCGTTTGGCATATTTGAACTTGAGTCAGACGTTAGTACTTACGTCAAATTTTGTGAAGATTGTTTAAACTGAAAAATATTTGTATTTTTTTATTGAAATCTGTGAATTGTATGTTTCAGTAATTCGTTTTAATTTGTGAAGTGTTACAAAATGGTGCATTGCAGCGCTGTAAAAATCAGAAGTCGTTGGGATCTGACGACTACTCCATAATGACAGCTGCATGGGACGCCATTTGCTTGTCTGTTTTCTATTTGGCTGGGTTATATTCGATTTTGTAATACCAGTGTAGAGGGAACATAATTCCCACTTTTCAGGCAAAACCGATTGTTTTTTTTTCTGAGTACTAGTTGTCAAGAACAAAGGTTCTGCATAAACATCATCAAGAAACAAAGGTTTTGACAGGAGTAAGCTAATAATGTTTGATGAAGTTGTCTTATAATCATATTTTATTTGTACCTATACTTATTATTATTATACTGTATTTCTGCTCCTAGTCTGGCCTTTCCCCCCTAAGCCTGTCCGGGAACAGGCATTAAGGGGTACCTATTTTATAGATGTTGTTGAGTGTGACGTATTGTCATAGAGTTCGCGCCACGACTGAAGTCTTCCGCCAAAATTGGAACTAAATCCATAGGTACCTATGTCAAATTGTTGATTGTCAACAGTGTTTTCATCATGAATGTCATGTCATGTGCACGCATGACAGGCAAATTTTCGAGTTGCAAATGTATTCATCCTATTAACCTAATCCTAATTCCTAATAATATTATAAACTCCTAATTCCTATTATTACTATAAATGCGAAAGTTTGTAAGTATATTTGTTAGTTTGTTACTCCTTCACGCAAAAACTACTAAACCGATTTTCATGAAATTTTACACGCATAGAGGTAACTTGGATTCACACATAGGATAGTTTTTACCCCGAAAAAATGTTCCTATGGGATGCCATGGGATGATTTTCTATTTTCCGCGGCATCGAAATTTACGCGGGTGAAACCGCGGGCCCAACTAGTATTATATAAGTAAATAAAATAAAATTAATTAAATTCAAAATTGTTGTTATATCTGATTAACAGTCATAGCGACATGTTTCAGTTAGTATTTTTTGCAGACACGGCAAACATGTTAATTCTAAAATGTCTAAAAGAATAAAATACATAGGCGACTGCCACATAGAGTCTAAGTAAATAATACATATGTTTTAATGTAGGTATGTTGGTAATCTTTGTGCAATAAAAATATTAACGTTTTATAATATATTCGATTCGGTATTTCGATATTCAATTTCTAGCTCATGATGATAGCTCGAACTATCTTAATGATAAAACAAAACCATCAGTCGGACAACGTATATGCCTTGGCATAACATTAAGTTTATAAATGTTGATTAACTTTTATACCCGCATATAATTGTGCAGGTGCGGAGTTCAGCGAGCTTTACGGACAGACAGGCGTATGAGGAAGTAATAAGTGCAGCGGTACTCAAACTGTTAGCTACAGACGCTTCCTAGTTCCAAACGTCGTCTAGCAATCCGATGGAATTGTATGGGGCTTCTCGGCTTCTCTTCGTTTCGTCTCTCCTACCTTCTCCTCCCTAGTCCCTACAGTTTTTTTAAGCCCTATATTATGTGTCCCATTGTTGGGCAAAGACCTCCCACATTTTTTCTGCTTTTCTCTGTCCAGAGGTTCATCGCACCAATCATATATATAGTTCATCAGTTCTATTCAACCTCTCCCTAAACCCGAAGACAGTAAAGTCTTCACTAGTCCGTGAATAGAAACTGAGGCAGTGTTTTATCGTGCTGCCATCTGTTAGAGGTCTTTCGGAAAAAAAATATTCAACCTTACAAGTTGTTAAAGTTGTCAAAAAAAGTGTCCAAGTTTTATCCAACTTCGGATCGCAAAATTACTTTACATTTTTTATTATACCTACCTATAAGTATAAGGGGGCCAAACAAAAAGTGGTACCATTTTCATGATTACGACACCCCTAGTCGTTCGCGCAGTGGTTATACAGATGCGTTTCCCTCCCTCCTCCTTCCTCCATGGGCCACCGGATACTTATATACCGCACGAAATTCGACAGCTGTCCCTTTACACCTGTCACTCAGATGTCATGATAGAGGTATCTCCTGGGTCGATCCGGTCCAATTCAGCTGCAATGCAGCGTGGGGCACTACCTCTTACAAAAAATCCCAAAAAATGTTGCACACATGCAATGGATCAAAGACGATCAAAATGATACATGTTCACTGTAGTTAGCTAATTGAATTCCATGCAAAGGACGCGAACGTTGAGTGGACCACCGAATAGTAGGTGTTTATAATAAGCTTGCACGGGAATCAGGAAGTGCAGGAGATCTGAAAGATTTTGTTGTGGAACAGGCATCTTAGAAGTTATCCGAATAGCAGGTACCTGCACACAAGGTACTGGAACGGCTTGGTTTTCATTGAACCTACTTCATACATCTAGTATAGGGGGCAAAGGAGATTTTTGATGACTGGGGATATCCGCCAAATGCCACTGGGCTCGGAAACTCACGGACACGGAAATGCCACAAAAAAGTGGCGCCGAGTGTGAGCGAGTGATACCTCTACTCTAGCGGTGCCGAACCGAACTCTAGCCGAACTCTAGCGGATATTTGACCTCGAAAATCAGAAAGGATATCGATTGAACTATCGATAGTATTTATATTTTAGAGAAATATGGCAAAACTATTGATAAACTTTAATAGTATCGATTTTATCGACAGTATCTAACTTTGATAGTCGCTGTGCTGATTGTTAATGAAAATATGAAAATATTCTTTATTGCGCACATTTTAAATAGTAAAAGCAATACAGTACATGTTACAGTATGGATGCACACAAAGGCGCCCTTATTACTTTACAGCAATTTCTTAACGATAGTCTTAACGACATTTTCACTGTTGCCACACTATCGATAGACTACCGATAGTCGATAGATAGTAGATAGAGATCTTTTTACCGTGGCACTACTGCAACAATAATTTCAGTTAAACAGATTGAGAAGCGCTGTGTCACCGCTGCTCCTCGTGACCACAACTAAAGAAGCCTTAATATCCAATAAGGATAAACATATCTTTAGCACATAATCGAAGTCTTGGTTGTTCTTTTATCCGAGCTTATAAAAAAACTTAAAGCAATACCTTTTACAGCGCAGACAATATGCTGGTCATGTTATTTATTTGACGTAGCCGGCGCATAAACCTTTCAGGAGTTACATCTAATAAATTATTAACATAAAAACTCTTTAGTTCTGTTATGGAAATTTAAAAACTATTAGGTGAGACCGTCATCGAAATCGGACCATAGCGCTCAGAAGAAATTATCTTGAAGTCCTTAATAGCAGTTGCAATGATTTTTGTTAATATAATATAACAAAATACCCATAATATAAAATAATAAAGTATGTAAATATTTAACTCTAGCCCTCCAAGGTTGTAGACTCGACAAAAAATAAAAAAAAAATTGTATTTGTAAGAAAGTAAAGTTTTTCAATATACTTAGCACAACAGTAAGTAATTGGGTATACTTTTTTATCTATCCAAATAAAGGGGTTTGGTTAAACGTCGAAAAAAAAAATATTGCGATCGAACGATACGAATATTACGATTAGCGAAAATATTTTTTACCCAAAAATATTGTTCCGTTGGGACAGATATTATATATGATTCCCCCTGAGTAAAATAAATAAATAAATAAATAATGCAGGGTACTGAGCTACTTTTAATACAACATGATTTCAAATTCATTTTCGAAATGAAGCATATAAGTGGAACATCTTAATCTTCTAATGTTATCTATAATTCTAATATCTTAACCTTTAGCAAAAACGCGCGTATTATAAACTATTGTCTTTTAATTTTTACAATGTGTTTAGCGAACTTTAGAATTAAAAATTTTCATTTCACATGACCTAAAAGTTACCGTTTAGGTATATTTCCTAGTTGAGTAAAATATTTATTAAGTTAAATATTCTTAAAGTGTCTATTGAGCTTTTTTCTCTGATACATAAAAATCCGCCACGCAGCGACCAAGGCCAAAACGACTGTCCCATATTTTCCTACAAGTGGGGATTCCCGGAATGTAAATAGGCTGAAATTTGCAAAGTATGAGGAAAATAATTTAGTTAATATTTTTATTGTACCGGTCGATTACGGCGTGCTCACGCGTCCTGTATGCAGACTAGTGACTCGAATACGGCTTCTGGTCTAAAAAAATGTGCAATTTTTGTCTTTCTCAGTCAAGATATTTGTTTCTTTTAGTCAATATGTATAGCGTATATATAGCGTATAGCGTATAATATACATACAACTTTTTACACTTCCTACTAATATTATAAACAAGCTTCCACCCGCGGCTTCGCCCGCGTGAATTTCGGACTTCAAAAATCCACCTATATTTTTTAACTTATTATGTTATTCTGATATGAAAGCTATATTACTGTAAAGTTTCATGAAAATCCGTTCAGTACTTTTTGTGTCAAAGAGTAACAAACATCCCTACAAACTTTCGCCTTTATAATATTATAGTAGGATCTGAATGGGAGTTTGTTTGTTACGCTTTCACTTCAAAACTACTGAACAGATAATGACACTTTGTACACATATTCCTAGAGGTACCTTTTAGAAATGAATGGAATTCTAGTGCAGCTCTTTCTGAATGTACTTAATGTTCATTGATATTTATTGCAGCGCTTTAACGCGAGCGAAGCGGCGGGGAAAAGCTAGTTACATAATATATAATATAATGTCGGAGGTCCTCCTCCCGTTCCTCTGGATTAGCAGATGGCGGCGTGGATTGTCGTGCTCCGTTGGAGCATTGATACCAGGGGTCAGGATGGGAACCTGACCCCATTGCATCGTTCGAACGTTAGATTAGGGACTGTTGAAAGGCAGCCGACAGTTTCCAAGGAGGAGCAATCTGGCCTTTTCACCGAGGCTAGCCTGCCGCTGCAGGAGCCCTGTTGCTTGTAGATCCGATCTCCAATCATAACAGCTGAAGGGACAGGGGTTTAGTCGGTAGGGGCAACCCAGTTGCCGAGCCCGACACTACCGTGGTAGCGCACTGGGTAGCGTACGTAAAGGTATCCTCCAAAAAAAAAGTTGCACTCACCCACATTTCTCGGAGTGGTTGTCATCCAGATTTTTTAATTTTTTAATGTACATTTTCTCTATATCCTCCTTCATGGCCGACACAGCCGTGGGCGACTTGTCGGTCAACACCGCGTCTTCCATCAGGCGTTCCACCTGCAAGTTACCAGCAAGTTCTCTCTGTTTGTCAATTTAACAGTGGCACGATAAAGTGCGCCCAGACCGGAGTAAAGTGACAGTTGTGCTTCGTGCTGCGTGTAAGTAGCCGGTGGCCCGTGGAGGTGCGAGGAGGAAGGAGGGCGACGCATCTGTTTAACCTCTGATGCGTATGTCTATCGATGGTCATGAAAATGTCACCGACTGCTCGTTTGCCCCCTTTCACTAATTTAAAAAAAAAAATTGCCAATTGCGACAGAACTTTAGTAAGATGTTATGCTATATTGCAGCTCTCGCTTTCATGCCACCGACGTAAAGCGACAGTTGTGCTTTCGCGTTTCGTGCGGTATATTACAGTTACTTCTGTACGAAAATAAATGTAACTTAATAAAGTATTGTATTGTATATAATAAGAATGTATTTGTATATATTTTTAGATACTTCTTTAATTCATGAGGTCCGCTTAGCTTGTTTCGCCGGTTCTTTTCAGGACAGGGCTAGGGTTGAACCCGTGGTAGATGTAATTTTTGATCTTCAAAAAGCAATTTTTATAATTCTATTTTGAACAAAAACATTTTGAATTGATTTTGATTTGATTAGAAACAGTTCAGGGAGATAGGATGTTCACGTGCGTCGGTAGTCATCAAAATATCTACTGCTCGTTTGTCCCACTACATAAAAAGAGCTCTGCTCAAAATAACTCATCGCAAGACCGGCGCGAGTAGACACGGGCGCGGAATGCGACGCGGCGAGTGCGGCCTTGTAGGGAGCTGCCACTAGCGGGCGCGGGTTCGATTTCCGGGCCACACGGGTGAATGTTCTTTTACTGACCACATTGTTTTTTTTTTTATAGCATAAGGAGGCAAACGAGCAGTCGGAGTCATTTTCATGACTGTCTACGCCCATATAAATCCGCATAGAGGTTAAACAGTTGTCTTCCTTCCTTCCTCTCTCCTTCCTTCGTCCTCTCCCTAAATGGGCCACCGGATACTTACACGCTGCACGAAACGCGACAGCGCGGCTGTCACTACACTTTTTGATGTTGGGTCATTCGTTCTTTCGTGATGTCACATCGTCACAGGCAGCCTGCGTCGCTCGGTACAACTTGTTTTATTTATAAATAGGAAAATAATTGTCGTATCAAAATATTTTTTTCACTAGTATTTTTTATTTTTGACAGAGAATATAGAGAGCTATTTATCAAAATTTGATAACATTCTTCATTGAGCAACATTTTAACAAACAAAATGACTGTATTTATCCTGAAAGCTCTAAGGAAGCTAATTAGTTGGCGGAGTGCAACGTAGGCATTTTGCGACTTCAAAAATGGTTTGGTGTTATGAAGGAGTAGCTGAGCCATATTTTTGTGAAAAGGTATCAATCAAAACATCGGCACAAGTGTATTAAGATACCATTCTTGAGAAGGTAGTTAAGCCCAAGTAATAACCAAGCATGGTCCTTCGAGCAAGACTCGGCGTCGGGTCATAAAGCTCAGTCCACGCAGTCTTGGTTGGAAGCAAACGTCTCGGACTTCATCAGAGCAGAAAACTGGCTGTCGTCTAGTTCCGATCTTAATCCGCTGAATTATGATTTATGTTCAGTTTTAGAGAGAACCTACAGTATGCTCTAAACGCCATGATAATTTGAAGTCCCTAAATCAATTCATACGATTGGCAGTGAAGAATTTCGCCATGGAAAGAGTGCGTGCTTCTATTGATAACTGGCCTCAACGTTTAAAGGACTGTATTGCAGCCAATGGAGACCATTTCGAATAAGCTTTATGTATTTTTAATTGTTTTATATTTGTATATTAAACTAAGACACTGTAAAATTAATAAATGTTATTTGCAATTAAAAAAATAGTTTTCTTTGTAACAGAACTTATGGCTAGACTAGGTATACTATTGTTCGTGATTGTACACCACTCTAATTCAATTCTCACCATTTTGTTGGATATGTTGATGTGGTGGTCCTCTGTAGCCTCCACGTTCGCCGTGTTGGGGTACGGGGGGGCAGGTTGGTAGTCCGCCTCGCGCATGGACTGGCTGGAACCCATCGCTGGAAACAACAGGTTGCTGGTTAGACCCAGCGCCGGATTGAGCTCTGACGGGGCTTGGAGCTTGGAGACCTCGTAGTTGAGCGACCCCTTTTATGGGCACAAACATTTTCTTAAGGCCCCTAATCCTTAGGGAGCCTGGGGCTGCAGACCCTTAAGCCCCCACAGGGATCCGGCGCTGGTCAGACCGATTAGCTGATGTATCAACAAATGAGATATTTAAAAGAAATTGAGTAAAAGCAGCATTAGTCAGCCTAAGTGAAATTTTGAAATTCAAACTTTTGTCAGAAAAAAAATACATGTAGAAGTAAAAATAGAAATAGTATGTTTTTTATGTCCCGATTATGCCAAAATCCCGAGTTTTTGAAATTTTGTCCAGATATGTATTTTCTTCCCACCTGTTAAGCCTCGATTGGATTGAAAGGCCTTCAGTATTATTCTGAGGTGAAAGATACACTAGAGACGGGAGTAGGTATAATGACTTAAAATAAAAAAGTGTGTGGTTTAGACCACACAACTGAAGTAAAACTTAATTATGTAAAACTTACTTATTGATTTTTATGACCGTAGTTACAATGACCTAACATGTCAAATGATATTTTAATTTTAAATGTAAAAAGTTTCACTTCAATTGATTGACAACTTACATTGGCCTTGCCCGATGTGTGATTTTTGTAACGCTCTCGCCCGCTTACTACCCAAGCCCAGCGCGCGTATTGAAGTTTTACTTCAAAAATCTAACGACGTACTACTAAAAGTATAACAACGTAGGTAACAACTGGTAACCGTTAATAAGAATAATAATAATAAATAACACACAAAAATGAACAAAATTGACAATATAATTGAGGAAAATTTGATAGCTTCGCACTTTAAAAATAGTAACATGATACATTATATTTTAAATGATAAATGGACGAACAAAAATGGGCAATACCAAAGATGGTGGACACTAATGTCTACAACTTAATTATTTTCCTCTAGTTTATATTAGGTCTTGTGAGCATCTGCCATTGTATAACTAGCAATATATTACGAATTGGCACGACGTATTTTAAAAATATTATAAACCCGGCCGTTTTATCCACGTCAACGGTAGGAAGAACAACCGTCTTAGAAGCGGAGCGATTTGAGCTAATATTCTTTTCGGATTTACTGAAGGCAATGCTATTGCAATCGCCGTGGTAGTTCGTCGTACTAGTGAACTATTTGGCCTTTTTGATTAGGGAGACGATAGAGGGACAGATCTTTTTTCTCGCATATGGAAAGATATGTAAGAGTTGATAGTTGAATGCAGCTCTTTCTGAATGGGGGTTTGTTCACTCTGGAGACGGCAAAGAGTTTAATAAATATATATATATATAATAATACTAAGTATATAATAATAATATGTATAATAATATAATATAATAATATAATATAATAATACTATAATATAAATATAATAATACTTAGCTGTAATATGAATTGTTTATTATTTATTAGAGCTCTATATTTAATATATATTATAATGATAAACGCGGGTCCAAATTTAAAAGTGATCCGAATATTTTGTAACTGAAAAATGGCTATTATTAACCACAGTTCACTCAACATAATCCTCGCAGCAGAAGGCTTTTCTAACGTTCTTGGTCCACCATTCGTTCCCTAAACCGCTGATTCTGCGTCGCTTGGATCAGCGGCAACGTATGGAGGCCGAGATTTAGAAATATTATCGGATCTGCAAGGAATTCTATTAAAACAAAATGGAAAGAGGAAGTAAGTAACAGCATGAAGGCGTCAGTCACTTACCAAAGAAACTACTGCCTATTTTCTTCGTAAATCCTATCCAATGATAAAGAAGGTCTAAGCGGTATGCTATCAGCTATAGACAGGAAAAAGCATAAGGGTTGATTCACATTACCAAGAAAAAGTTCCTGAACGTCCTTCTCTGTAAGTCATCTACCACTTTTTCATTCGTCCACCATAAGCGCGTGGACCCTCACATCCTTGATATTTCGTGATCGTCATGAATAAATAAAACCGCATCGCATACGATTTGCATACATATCGGGCCCGCCGCTGATCCGTACCGTGACTAATGAATGAAGGATGTATTTTTATGTTGCGATCACAAGATCGTGATCACGGAGTTATGATTGATTTAGTGACTCCGGATGTGGCGGGAGAGCGAGAAAAAAAGAGGAGAGTTGATCTGGTTAGACCTATTTATAAGTTGGTCAGTGATTTATGATGCGCAATTAATTTTGAGGAGGAGGGATAGCGTTTAGGCGCTGTTACCGTCACTGGCTGAGATGAGGTGAGCGACCTCTTGGCTCCACAGGTGACAGGACTACAGGCTTACGGCACGACTTTGTATCATCTGTCCCTAATACCCCCGCAAATGCCAGGTTGACTTTGGTTGGCAGTGTTACACCCCCGCCTTGGAGAGCACGTTAAGCCGTAGGTCCTGCGCCTGATTTCATTACGATCGTGTCGGACTGCCGTCCCATAGGAATATCAGAACAAGGGAATACAGTTCCTTGTGTCTGAGAAACACTTATGCACTACAAGTGTCCTGCGCAGTTGGCTCGTCGTGTCCTCCTTAACCGCTAATCGGCTAAGGAGGACAGTATAAACATAATAATCCTACTAATATTATAAATGCGAAAGTTTGTATGTTTGTTTGTTTGTTACTCCTTCACGCAGAAACTGCTGAACTGATTCGTTGGAATTCGAATGATAGTTTCTATCCCGAAAAATGCTCCTATGGCATCCCGCCATGGGAAGATTTTATTTTCCACGGGATCGAAATTTACAGGGGTGAAACCGCGGGGCACAGCTAGGAAGGTGTATGTAATAAAATGTATTAGTAGAGCTAATACATTCGTTCTTAGGACTCTTTCTCCCTCGGTAGGTAGTAGATACAGTCCCAGAATATGATGATTCAATACCGAGGTTATTCCTACTGCGAAGTTTGTAGAGCCGACATTATTTACGAAACAATGTTGTATGATAAATTTGCAACATAATAATTATGGCAATTAATTAGAGGAATAGACAAATGGAGTAAAGAAATTATACACTGGCATCCTATAAACAATACAACACAAAGGTGTAGACCATGCAAACGTTGGGCCAATAATATAAAGACATTAGCCAGCAATTTATGGGTAAGAACAAGGTTTATGGCTAGGGACAGGATTCTGTGAAGAGAATCGAGAAAGACCTTTGATAAAGGGGCATACAGATGCAAGACAATAGAAAATAGAACATAAGAAAAGAAATGTAACAATTAGCCATAGATTTAGAATGTACGTGAGAACAATTCTAAATCTATGCAATTAGCATATGAATAACGGCTTTATGTACATCACAGAAGATTTTCCTCTCACCCTCTAGGCTTCCTTCACAATCATACAGACAGAAGGACAAAAAAGTGATTTTATCCGTATGTGCGAAATCCTAAAATCTACATCACCTATGAAGCATATTAACGCTACTGAATTAGTCAGATGTATCGATTTTTAAAACCTACAACGTCTGTACACGTTAACAAATCAATACATTTGTAGGACGTTCCAAGTTTATAAATAAAACATTAACATAATAATGCTATTGGTGTCATAAATCATTGCGAGGATCTTATCTTTACGACTATTGAAACGATTTTTATTATAGAAACACAATTTTTATGTATAATTTCGTCATTACAACGGCCTGATAGATAAACCTTTCGCACAGCTGGTGTCCTGATTCCGGAACAATTTACACGTGTATGTACATTTTGCAACATCCTTTAGTGAAGAGGGAAAAGTCGGCGCCATAATGAACTGCAGCCGAATTCAGCCAGCAAGGGATTTGTTGAAGTAAAACTTCTATTCGGGCGTTTTACTTGGGGAGTAAGCTGTTGAGAGCGTTACAAAAATCACATCTGGCGAGGCTAATGGAAGTTATCATTCAAATTCAAATTCGATTTACGTGAAACTTCTTTGTATATAAAAAACCAATATCATTTGGCATGTTATGTTATTGTAAATACGGTAATGAAAATCAATAATTAAGTTTTACTTCAGTTGTGTGGTCTAAAAGACACACTTTTTTTATTCTTGGAATTTGCGCACAGGTTTCTTCTTGGGTATGATCCGATGGCTGGCGGATGCATCTACTCAAGAGGCCGCCACCTTTACCTTTACCTTTAGCTTTACCTATACCTACTTATGTCTCCCGGATCTGTCAGCAACAGCGCCCACGTCAGCCAGAGGTTAACGAGCAATAACATTACACACAAATTTAAACCGTTTGCTTGTGTTTAAATATCCAAATAATGTTGAATGCCTAGAGTTCCTAACACGACTAAACACAGTAATTGTCTATACGCAACTAATGAATATCTTTTTTTTATTTAAATAACTAACACTTTATTACTTAACAAGACCCGATAGCCGTTGTCTTGTCAGTATTGGAAATTTGTTGCCATGGTAACATGTAATGTTATGTGGCCGAATTGTCAATCCGTTATTTTGCCCTACAATAGTGTATTTTTTAAATTTTTCGTTATATGCATTGATAAATTTTGCCTAAATGTTACCGACTTATACTTACCTACTTATATAATATTAAAAAAAACTTTCATCAAAATCCGTCCAGCAAGTAGCTTTTGCGTGTAAGCCGCACAAGACACAGACAGAATGACGTCTTCTACAGTTTTATTATATGTATAGATTTGTCCACTCTGATAGCATAGACACACAGCTAAGTGGTTTTCAATGTAACCTACTAGGAAATAATCTAAAACACAAAATAATGGTAAATGCGTGGCGAGGATTACAATACAACAATTAAAATATAGTAGTATCAAATGAATGAATAATCAACGAAATCGAAAAAATATTTTTTCTTGCAAACTAATTATGACGAAATCTATTCGCTGTTTAGACCAAGTCATTGTGGTGAACTTAGAGGGGCCAGTAAAATCTGGGAGATTTTTACTGTAGAGACTAGCGATAGGCGATTTCTACTAAAACTTATCGAATTAGTCGATAGTTCCGTTTAGACTTTAGTCGATCTAAGTCGATAACAATCGACGTTATTCGATAATAGACTATTAAATGTAAAGATTTATATAAATAAATAAATAAGTTATAACATACGACTAAACTGACATATTTGATAGATTTTCAGACTCAAAAGGGTATAATGGACCCCGAGGAAAGATCAAATATTTTATACTAGCTGTTACTCGAGGCTTCGCTCGAGTGGTAGTAAGAAAAATATTTGTACACAATATTTTGAGCCGATGGCACTTTTCACTCCTTCAACTGTCTCCATACTAAATATCACGCTGATCCGATTTGATGTGACGGACAAACAAACGAACACACTTTCGTATTTCTAATATTAGTATGGACGTTACAAATAAACTTCAGGACTGACCATTAAACTTGGAGTCCATTTAGATCGGTTGGTTATGTTTACAACTAAGGCAATTCTCATAATTTTGAACGTGGCTGTTATTTTACTTTTATGTTTTTGATGAGATTTCAATATCCATTTCATTAAATTGAAAATACTATCCATACAAATAAATATAATTGGATTGTCTGCATGTGATATAAAATATCCACTTTTTACTACGTGTATGCGGCACGTAGGTACATAAATATCAAATAAACATTTTTTACAATTTTTGTCTGTCTGTCTTTCTGTATGTTTGTTACAGCTAATCTCTGAAACTGTTGGACCGACGTTGACGAGACTTTCACTGGCAGGTTACTCATGTAATAAGGAGAAACTTAGGCTACTTAACATATTAATTTTTATTATTTTTAAATTTCACGCGGACGAAGTCGTGGGCATAGCCAACCTACAATAACAATGGCTAAAAAAACAAATACTTTAGTTGTAGAAGAATCGTTCTAACATGTTTTCGTCATTGCCTTTTTCGTTTTGTTGCCTTAATTTAATTATTACGTCAAATTGTTCAACTTTGTAAAGGATTTCCTCTTGGGACGAATAATTTTAATTTTAGTTTTGACATTTTAAAGTTTAACAATTTTGAAAATTACAATAATAGTAAAATATCAAATGTATAATTTTCATAAGTTTTTATTTATGTTATTGAACTTTTAATGACTTTTATCCAATCCTATTATTAACTAGTAAATTAACTCAATTTTGTAATCATTATATTATGTTAATTAATATTTGCTTATAACGCAGAATATGTGAACTATGTAACGGATGTAACATCTATTTAACTATATTCTTGCAAATAAATTTTTCTTTCTTTCTTAGTATCATCATAATCAATATTTATTTTTACATTTCAGTTTACTGCCCTTTTATAACGGGGCTGTGCTGATGTGTTTTTGTTTATAGCATAGCGAACAAACCAGGAGGCTCACGAGATGGTAAGTGATCACCGACGCCCACATACATCCACAACACGAGAGGCCTCGCAAAAGTGTTGTCAGCCTTAGCGTTAAATAAACTTTTTTATAGCTCCTTAAGCTTAGGTCCGGTGATGCAGAAGGCGTCAAAGATTATACAAGGTTGATACAAGCGAGAGGCATTAAATGAAACCACATATTTAGTGTATAATTTCCAGGCTACACAACAAAAATCTGATAAATAGGAGCAATAGCTTAGCCACAGGTATTTTTTAAAGTTTTTTCTCACTTCGTACACGCTGTACCTACGCCAGCTGATGTGGTTTAATTTAAAGCCTCTCGTTTTGATCAACCTTGTATAACCTTTGACCCCCTGTTGATAAAAATCAACATTGTATACAATAATGTATTATTAGGTACTAGGCATATTTAAGAAATAAACGTGTTACGTTAATAATAATTAACGTTTTGATTATTTAAACTAGCTTCCGCCCGCAGCTTCGCCCGCGTTTGGATGAATGTTGTTATACATACATATAAACCTTACCCCTGAATAACTATTTCTATTAAAAAAAACCCATTAAAATTGGTTGTGTTCTTTTAAAGATAAGCATATATACATAATTTGTTTTAAACGATATAATGATAATTGGACAGCCTTATCAATATTATTAGTATAGATTATTTTGAGATCATCCCACGCGAGTCGCTTCTCAGTATACTGAGCCATTTAAGGTGTGAATTTGTAATCTGCGCAATACTGTTTGTATCTCCGGTTATACAAGTTATTGTATAACTATTTAATAATATATTATCTATACTATTTATTAATCGAACCGTAGCATACGTGGAAAATAATTACACATGTGCTATCATTTAATTATTCTGTTTTAAAACGTAATTAAATTACTGAGAGGCACTGACTACAATCTGATTACACGAGCCTGGCGTAAAGTGAGCTTTGCTGTCGCGTTTCGTGCGGTGTGTAAGTAGCCGGTGGAGGTGGGATGAGAAAGGAGAGCAGCGCATCCGTATAGACTATGCGGATGTATATGGACGTCGGTAGTCATGAAAATGGCTCCGACCGCTCGTTTGCCTTATTCTGTTTTAAAACGTAATAAAATTACTGAGAGGCAGTGACTACAATCTGATTACACGAGCCTGGCGTAAAGTGAGCTTTTGCTGTCGCGTTTCGTGCGGTGTGTAAGTAGCCCATGGAGGTGGGAGGAGAAAGGAGAGCAGCGCATCCGTATAGACTATGCGGATGTATATGGACGTCGGTAGTCATGAAAATGGCCCCGACCGCTCGTTTGCCTTCTATATCATAAAAAAAAAATCTTTGCTGCTCTAAGTTGTACCAGGTTTTACTGAGTTTTAACGGAGTTTTACCGAAAATTTAGAGTTTTACAATTAATTTCAGTATTTACTCTCTTATTACTTTAGTACCCGATTAGAGTTAGAAAAATATGTATAACTAGCGACTCGCCCCGGCTTCGCACGGGTGGACATTTATTTTTAAGCCCTCTGAAAAAAAAAAATGTTTTGTATGTATGTTTTTATAGGTTTTTTATTCGTGTTACATTTCTTTGTTTCGTACCTGCTTAACTCTTTTATTTTTGTTTTTAATTTTTAATTTTAACGACTTTACTTACACAAAAATTTAAAAATTCAAAGGTTTTCTCTTTATAATATTAGTATAGATTCCAATGAACTAAAACGTAATTCTGCCTGCTAGGCATGAATAACAATCTTGCAATTATCTCGTCCTAGCCTAATTTTGACTACGACCGCCCCTATCTCTTGAGACAAGCTATCGGCGCAGGACATAATATAGTGCACAAGTACTTGCGGCACAGGAGCTTAACGTGCTCTTCGAGGCACGGGGGTGTAACACCGCCAACTTCCTGACTCCCATCTGTTATTGCAAATTGAAAAACCGCAATAACACTTTTTGGTCCGACCCGGTTCGAACCCCTCACGACTGTAGTTGAACGTTACCATTAGATCACGAGGCAAAAACCTTGTAAAGTATCTTACAAGCTTCAACACAGAACTGGTTGTCCACCTGAGGCGTTATCACGTAAGCGACCTAAGGACAGCAAAGTTCTCTAGCGTTACTAACGCTTGACAGGTCTCTGGCCCCATTATATTGCGTTTTTTTGTCGCCGCTTTAAATAGTTTGCTAGGTAGTGAACTCCATTAAATTTTAATTGATGATTGAAACTGAAGTCTACATGATTTATTCCTTCACCTCAAAACTGTTTACACTACTGGCAAGAAGTGATAAACATATACATTGAGTGCCCACGTAAAAAGTTATGCTTTAAGTCGTACAAAACCGAAAATTTCAATTCCATTTATCTTCAGCACTAAAGTCTTAATTATCTTGTTAATAAAACAAAAATAACAAGACTACGAGTATGTGACGGTCAGACGGACAGACAGACGTACCTAAGCATAGTTCCGATGAGGCCATAAATCGTTAGACTGGATCCGCCCTTTTAAACTGACTAACGCTTGCTATTTATATGTTTGGTTATGTATTTTAAACTCTTTGCAAGGAAGCAAATCACAAAAACAGATTCTCGTTAAAATCTTTTATTGTTAGATACATAAACACTAATTTAAAAACAATGTTGTAATTTGTTATTTTATAATTAAACTTTATTACTGTTACTATACACACTTTTTATTTATTTAGATACACTTTACTACACTTTATTCAAATAATTTGTAACTTTACAATAACATAATATTTTTACATACAACATAAAATTTTTATGTTATTGTAAAGTTACAATAATGAACAAAAACTGAAACCCTTCGTCCACGTTGGTAACTAAAGTTACCTGACCAGTTACAAGAGAAGAATTTTTTTCACAGTTTTGTAACTAGTTATGAGAGAAGAATTATTTTTCCATATTCGTAGATCGAAATTATTTCCATTTTTGTATCTTCATTTATTTATCATTTATATTATATGTACTATTCAATTATTATGCGGAAAAGGGCTTATCGAAGCAAGATGTTTGTAGGTAAACAAGCGAGATATTTTATTAAGAAATTCTTCTCTTGCAGCTGGTTAGGTAATTTTAGTTACCAACGTGGACGAAGGGAAATCAAACAATAAACTTAATTTACATAGTTTTTGCCGTCGGAACTGTCTGTTTCCCTGCCATCATTTACGAGCAGGTGTAATCGACAAGCAACACCAACGTTAGCCGCGTCACTCGTCACACACAGACACGTAGGCAGCTCGGTTTATTGCTTATCGGAATGATGCTTCTGTTCTAACTATATACAGATATCAGTGGCGTAGCGTAGCTGTTGGGGCCCGTATAAAATTGGTTTGGGGGTCCTTAGGGAAGTTTTTATTAATTTTTGCTTACGGACGTTAGGGGCCCCTGTGTCTCGGGGGGCCTTGTATAATGTATACGGTAGATACGACGCTAGCTTCGCCCCCGACTGATGTCCGTCTTGTAGCACTTACTACATCGATGTTTAGTGGCTAACTTTAATCCTGTTATATTTCTTGGAATTGGTGAGCACTCGTGTAGTCAAAAATCGCTCTCATCATTCTTCGCAAGCATGATTAATAGAACACAAACATAAAAATACTGTCTATATTTCTGTCTGTTCAGGCATATCTTCAGATACGCTTTGATGTTGTTAGGACTTGCAACTTGTGATGAAAAGTCAATTTTTTTATGGTGTAGGGGGTAAATATGGTAATATATATTATTTTAAACTGAAACACCGGTGTTCGCACATTATAACGACTCGACGCCGACTCAACCACAACTCCATGCCGTAGGTACCTACGTCGAATTGAGATGGAGTGGAGTCGGCGACGAATTGGTGTAATATACGAACACCTTTATCCTATGGTGCCGAAATTTAAGAAGGTAACAGACTAAGACAATACGGATTCCTACTCGAACGAAATCGCGGACGCAACTTGTAAGAACGAGTTCATTATAAAATTAATCATGCTTATGAAAAGTTTTTATTCAATGTACGAATATTTGCAGATAATGACGAAGAGGATAAGAATAAAAAAATTAAGCCAACAATATCATAAACAACTATTTTGCTACGTAAAAACGTGTTAGTTAACACGACGTAGATGTGGCAAAAAGCTGACGGTAAAAACAGTCATAATAGATATTTATAGTTATTGTTCATTTTCATCATTATAGTGTATATAAAATACTCGTGTCACAATGATAGACTTTACCATACTCCCCAGATACGGCTCGACCGATCCTCATAAAATTTTGTATGCCTGTGGGTAGGTCTGAGAATCGGCCAACTTGAATTTTTATCTCGATATTCTGACGGGATCGAAAATTACGCGGACAAAACCGCAGAGCTCAGCTAGTCTATCTATATAATAGATAAAACTGACTGACTTATGTATCAACGCACTGCCTAAACTATCAAAAAACTTGAAATTTGGTACTCGAAGTAAGTGAGCATTAGGAAAGGATTTTTACAAATTCAACCCCTGAGAGGGTGAAATAGGGGATGAAGTTTAAATGGAGTTTTATAATTAGTTATTTTTGCCGCTGTACAAAGTGTACAAAGTTTAGTCATTCATCGGTATACATAAAACAACCAACATCCTCACAAGATCTTTGATTTACTAAAGTTTATTTGCCAATTTGATGACGATAAAAAGCAATAGATAGGAAATTTCAGTAACTACTACAGTGTTACTGACACTTGCTATCTATTGCTTTTATTACTCAGTCTTAATCGACCTTCTTCGCTTTTTATTAGTTTTGCTATTGATATCACTTTGACAAACCAAAATTTGTAATAGTATCGCAAAACAAAATTCTGATTTTGATCCTTGGTTGACCCTGTGTGAGGCTGACAGGTTAGAGGTCTAAAGCCTGCTTTTTAAATTTCTCTAGCAGCACCCCGCTTTCAAATTTGGTGTTCGCTTACTCGGCTATAAGTGCTAGTTTAATTGTACATAGCATATTATATAACCTTTATCTAACACTGCAAGAATTATTCAAATTGGAGCCTTCCTGAGTTTAATGGCGGAGTTTAATGGCCAGACCTACACTTTATGCAATTTTGGACCATCAATCTACTGACATAATGATATTCTTTATTTTATTAGCATTTATTTATTTTATTTATTTATTTATTTAACAAGGATACCAGAAGTACATAAGTTGGCATATTATGTATACAATGAAAAGACAAATTAAAATTCTGACTCATGTACCTTTATAGGTGAACAGCATTGCGTTGGTATTTGATTTACAATATTTAATTACAATGATTTTGAATTAAAATAGTAAGATAATCATTATCGATATATGTATTGATTTCAATTTATAATATTGTCAATTAATATAATTATCTTGGTATTAATATTCTAAACTAAATTATTATTCAACATTCATTGAATCCTATTAATATTATAAATGCGTTGCGTTTGTTTGTTTGTTTGTTACTCCTTCATGCAAAAACTGATGAACCTATTTCAATTTAATTTGGCACACACATAAAGGGTAACTTGGATTAACACAGGATAGTTTTATCCCGAAAAATGTTCCTATGGGATGCCATGGGCTGATTTTCTATTTTTCACGGGATCGAAACTTACGCGGTGAAACCGTGGGGCGCAGCTAGTTACAATATAATTTAGAAAAAATAAAAGAATAGAAAAATGGTAATTAATCGACGACAATTTCAATATGATATTAATATCAATTACGGTGTTAAAATATTCATATGAGCTGAAATAATAATTATTAATCTACATTTACAAATTATTTTTTCAGTTGTTACAAGTTATAAGTTACGGTGCTTATATAATATATATATCTTACTTTGATTGTAGTAAAATGTTGTAGTATTATATTTTTGAATTTGCTGAGTGTATGAAAAATGTCGATGTCTGCTAGGGTGTTATTTAAACTGTTATATTCGTTGCACATTTTTGTAATCGGTGCTTGTGAACCCAAACCTGTCCTAGAGGGTCGACCGCGTATTTTTTTTCTAATTGGTTGGCGAGGCATGTACGGACACAGATAATGAGAAGTGCTTAAACAAGTTGCAACAAGCAGTTTGTCCATTGACTGTTTTGTACAACAGGAAGAGATTATGAATAGTACGTGGGTCTTTAAGGTAGTCATCTTAAAAAGGGTAAGTCCTCGTCTTAGGAACTCCTATGTGAAATACCGCTGCATGTGCACGCGAGGGGAAACGAGCAGTCGGAGCTATTTTGACGACCGCCGACGCCCAAAGTCATCCCCACTTAGAGGGATACAGGTTCGTTATCCTCCTTCATTTTGCCCCTATTTGGATTTTTTTTTTTAATGGTATAGGGGGCAAACGAGCAGTCGGAGCCATTGTCATGACTACCGACGCCCATAGACATCTGCATAGAAGACAGCCTCTACACAAATGCGCTGCCCTCCTTTCTCCTCCCACCTCCATGGGCCACCGGCTACTTACACACCGCACGAAACGCGACAGCACAGCTGTCACTTTACGCCAGTCTCGTGTAAGCGAAAGGTACCTCCCCGGTCGTGCCGGCCCAATTCGGCTGCATGCAAGCATGCAGTGTGGCACTACCTCTTACTAAATCCTTCCGGGTGACCAGAAACTGACACACTGCACGAAATGTGACAGCGTAATTGTAACTTTACCCCGGTACCATGTGAGCGAGAGGTTCTTGGTCGTGCCGTCCCATTTCGGCAGCACTGCAGCGTGGCAATACCTCTTACTACATACATAGAACCTGTCAGCTGAAGGTCGCCACATCGTGTCGGCCACTTTTTAGCTGCAGCGCGTGAGCTACTCCCCTCCGTCAGAGGTGGGGAGAAGAGGACACCCGGTGTTCTCTTGCCCAAGATAAAAATAGCATATACTTCTATTTTTAAATCGTTATCGGTTTGCCTTCTCCCATCAGCGGGAAAGAGGGGGGTCAGCCCCCCTATCCACCATTTACAGAGGCACGTCTCCAATGACGAGCCTCTCGTATAGATGAAGCTGTATCGGCATTCGCCTTTAGCATAGATTCCGAATAAAAGAAAAAAAATTACTGAAGGTCGCACAGGTGTGCTGTCGAATTTTGGAAAATTATTATTCTCTTTGCGGTCTCTAAGTCGTGCCGGATCGGAAATACCAGCCGTAGCAGATTTCACTGAGTGTACCACCTGGTGACCTTTGCCTAATTTAAAGAATAAACATTTTTGCACACTTTTCGGAAAAGTAGGCATGTCTGTGGGCATTGCTTTATGATATATTGTTTTTATATAGCCTATAAAAATGGAAGCCCAGTCGCTTCCCGTTTCGAATTGAGGTATT
>LUGF01024179.1:56446-73977 GCA_001625245.1 Calycopis cecrops
CACAGGATAGTTTTATCCCGAAAAATGTTCCTATGGGATGCCATGGGATGATTTTCTATTTTTCACGGGATCGAAACTTACACGGTGAAACCGTGGGGCGCAGCTAGTTACAATATAATTTAGAAAAAATAAAAGAATAGAAAAATGGTAATAAATAGACGACAATTTCAATATGATATTAATATCAATTATGGTGTTAAAATATTTAGCTATAAGTCATTACAAGTTATAAGTTACGGTGCATTGATTGTAGTAAAATGTTGTAGTATTATATTTTTGAATTTGCTGAGTGTATGAAAAATGTCGATGGCTGCTGGGGTGTTATTTAAACTGTTAATATTCGTTGCACATTTTTGTAATCGCTGCTTGTGAACCCAAACCTGTCCTAGAGGGTCGACCGCGTCTTTTTTTTCTAATTGGTTGGCGAGGCATGTACGGACACAGATAATGAGAAGTGCTTAAGCAAGTTGCAACAAGCAGTTTGTCCATTGACTATTTTGTACAACGGGAAGAGATTATGAATAATAGTACGTGGGTCTTTAACGTAGTCATCTTAAAAACGGTAAGTCTCTCGTCGTAGGAACGAGGATGTGAAATACCGCTGCATGTGCACGCGAGGGGAAACGAGCAGTCGGAGCTATTTTGATGACCGCCGACGCCCAAAGTCATCCCCACTTAGAGGGATACAGGTTCGTTATCCTCCTTCATTCTGCCACTATTTGGATGACCGGAAACTGACACAACGCACGAAAGGTGACAGCGCATTTGTCACTTTACCCCGGTAGCATGTGAGCGAGAGGTTCTTGGTCGTGCCGGCCCATTTCGGCAGCACTGCAGCGTGGCAATACCTCTTACTACATACATAGAACCTGTCAACTGAAGGTCGCCACATCGTGTCGGCCACTTTTTAGCTGCAGCGCGTGAGCTACTCCCCTCCGTCAGAGGTGGGGAGAAGAGGACACACGGTGTTCTCTTGGCCAAGATAAAAATAGCATATACTTCTATTTTTAAAACGTTATCGGGTTGCCTTCTCCCATCAGCGGGAAAGAGGGGGGTCAGCCCCCCTATCCACCACAATTTACAGAGGCATGTCTCCAATGATGAGCCTCTCATATAGATGAAGCTGTATCGGCATTCGCCTTTAGCATAGATTTCGAATAAAAGAAAAAAAAAACGAAAGGTCGAATTTTGGAAAATTATTATTCTCTTTGCGGTCTCTAAGTCGTGCCGGATCGGAAATACCAGCCGTAGCAGATTTCACTGAGTGTACCACCTGGTGACCTTTGCCTAATTTAAAGAATAAACATTTTTGCACATTTTTCGGCAAAGTAGGCATGTCTGTGGGCATTGCTTTATGTTATATTGTTTTTATATAGCCTATAAAAATGGAAACCCAATCGCTTCCCGTTTCGAATTGAGGCATTGTTTCGCTTCCACCATACAATTTTAAAATGAAATATTTGTTATTTCATTTTAAAATTGCGTGGTTTCCAATCCCACTTTTGTTAATCTAATATAGTCTATTTTTTATAAGGGGAGGGAAGAGAGAGAGCATTTGTGTCATCAAACACACTTGTGCAGTTTAATGTTGGTTGCACAGTTAGGGTGATCATCAGATAGGATATGAACTGAAATTTGGAAATCCGCAATAGAACAAGGGTAACCGAAGTAGCTAAGGAATGCAACAAGCTGAAGTGGCAACAGTCGAGTCACATAGCTGGGGAAGAAAGGCTTTCGAGTGGCAGCTCTGCAGCAGAACATGAAGTTTTTTAGAGGCATCAAAGAGCCTGACACGGGTTCAAATTTCTGAAAGTCACACACGGACAGACACTGGGTTTTTAAATGAGAAAAATGATTGTTTTGTCTTATGTACTTATTTCTGCGTATAGTCGTGTCTTTAAAAACGTCGCTGAACCTCTTGACAAACCCATCAAAAGCATAACAAAAGCCGTACAGGCCGGACTTGTGTAAATTTGGCCTGACACAGTTAAAAGCCGGATTTGTCCGACAAAATTCTGACACCTGGCAACCCTACTAACCCTCTATGCGCCATATGTCCAACAGTGAATCATATCAAGTCAGTGGTACTCGATTACGATCTCTTGTTAGTCTACAATTTGCTAGGTGACGGCACTTGACGGGTAACCAAAAAACCCGACCTTCGCGGACTGATGATAATGATGAATGTCAAGGGCACGGGCTTCTCGGATCTCGCGCTGACTCAGCGTCGCGTATTCCGTGATACGTTAATGAATGTGCAATGTTTACCGTGCCCATATGTGTATGTCATGTACATATAATACGTACAAATTGACACTGAAAGCCAGTGGTGCAGTGGAGAGTTGATGCGAAGTAGCAAGTTCGAATTTATGCAATAACTAGTACAACTGACTAACTGACTGATATCAAAAAAGATTTATGAAGGAAACACTGTGGAACTAAGACTGAAAAAATAGTATAGTCGCAATGTAAATGAAATTTTAAACTAGCCGAAACGTATACTTAAAAGATTTTTATTGACAATGAAAAATATGTGATGATTTTATCTCAAGAGTGAAATGAAATATGACTAGAAGTAGACTTAGAAAGAAAAGTTATTTTTTTTTTAAGTAAAAAGAGCTGGCTAAAAGTAAAGCTGGCGAGAGCGTTACAAAAAATCACACGTCGGGCGAGGAGAATGGAAGTCGTCATTCAAATTCAAAATTCAAATTAGATCTAAGTGAAACTTTTTTGTGTTTAAAAAATAAATATCATATGACATACTATGTCATTGTAACTACGGTTATGGATTTGTGTAATAAATCAATAATTAAATTTTACTTCAATTGTGTGGTCTAAAGCACACATTTATTTAGTATACGAGATTGTCACGATGACAGTAAAAATAAGTAAAATAAAGTAGCCGATACTTCCCGATTAAAAAGGCATCTTACAAAGGTGTGAGTGAAAAGGGATAAAAATTTATGAAGGGGAAAACCAAGGTTGGGAGGGAAAAGAAGTGATTTTTTTAGTTTACGCGAATGTTGGCGTCTCAATAAGATTTTATGGGGTCTTTAAAGTATCAGATGTAAAGTCTCCGTCTCGATTGAGATATATCTTCTTATACGACGATACGTTAATGGAAATTTAGTAAAACATTTTTTAAAGTTCCGAACTTCAAATGAAAAATTCTTAACTCACTTTATAGCAGTGGCTCCTTTTCAAAATTGTTACCCCTGTAATCTATGTGGAAAACTGATTTTACCCCGCTTTCATAATGTTACCAAAACGACTGTGGCTCTGTGTGCTCTGTAACTTTTTTTATTGAAGTAAAAATTCTATACGCGCGCTTGATTAGGGGAGCGTTACCAAAATTATCGGGCGAGGCCAGTGGAAGTTGTCATTCAAATTCAAAATTCAAACTCGATCTAAGTGAAACTTTTTGTATTTAAAAAATAAATATCACATAACATGTTGTCTGTAACTATGGCAATGAAATTGTGTAATAAATCAATAATTAAGTTTTACTTCAGTTGTGTGGTCTATAGCACACACTTTTTTATTTTACGATCCTATAATTAGGTTATTTGTTACCCCTGTGAAATAGCTTAATTACCCCAGCGGCGGTAATTACTCAGGTTAGGACCCCCAGCCTATATAGGATCACTTTGTAGTCAACGTTAGTTGAGCTTTTTATTTCAGATGAAACTTGACAACATTAAAAAGTGACAACATATTAATGACTAATAATGACTAATGACTGACGTGTAACACCCATAAATTACCGCATAAAGATTCTGCAGATGCATTGAAAAGCATAATGCATATCTACTTTCCTCTTCATCATTATCAGCCTATTGCAGTCCACTGTTGGACATAGGCCTCTCCCATAGCACGCCACTGGCTTTTATTTTCGGTTTCCTTTCAAGAGGAAAGGATCCCTTCTATATGCCACCGGATGCTCACATAGCACACCACAGCTTTTTACGATGTCATCGTGTGAGCGAGAGGTACTTCCCCGGTCGTGCCGGCCCAATTCGACTGCGGAAGCATGGAAATACCAATAGATTGTATGAAGTGGTTTTAATTATTTAATAAAATAATTTAATTTATTTATTTTCGAACGTTATGAAGTTCCCTAAGACCATTACTTTTTATTTCACTATACTTTTAAAGTATTCTGAGGTTGCTTCAGACACTCACCCAGACAGAAATTAATTAATAAATTGATTCTCAGAATTGATAATATACAAAAGCGGTCCTTATGTAGGCACATTAGTAATGGAATTTGCGAATTGGCTTAATTTCCATAGTTCTTTTCTATTTGGATGATCTTGTTCGAAACTTAATTTGAAAATGACGGCTACGATGGATGACAAAGGGCATGGAGATCATTAATATATTTTTCGGCCCGTCTGTCTGTCTCAAGAATGTTTATCTCAATTTGATGACTGACAAGAGAAATTATCTACTAATGAACCAGTTCAAAAGTAGTCTTCATGGTATCCGAGTATAAGAACATTGAGATTGAGCAGGTACCGGGGTATAGCACATGTTAAGAGTCTATGCAAGCTCCAAACGGCGTCTTTAAATGAAGAAAATAAATAATCGATGTGGAGAAAACGACAGTGTGTAAGGAGGACAAGCATCAAATTTTCTACCTATCCCGTACGGGGTATGGTACATACTTCTTAACACGTGTGCTGAAGTGTGTGTAAGACTTAACTAGATTCTACTTTGTGTGATAATTGTTAGCGTGACTATCACAGGAGTATCAATCTTCCCCCGAAGATGCTGCCACCTTGTGGTGGGGGGCTTGCGTGCCTCTGTCATCCCCAAGGATATGCCGAACAGGGCTGCCTATACCGGATAGGCTTTGGTTCTCAGAATTTGTAAACGGTGTAGCGACGAGTGGCTGGTCCGATTACGAACACATGGTCCAAAAACAGACATGGTGGGGTTTTTCTTTGGACTACAGGTGCCAGGGGTCAGAATGAGAACATGACTATTGCACGGTTCCGACATTTTTTTTTTATGGTATAGGGGGGCAAACGAGCAGTTGTAGCCATTTTGATGACTACCGACGCCCATAGACATCTGCATAAAGACTATACAGATGCGCTGCCCCCCTTTCTCCTCCCACCTCCATGGGCCACCGGCTACATAGTAGTTACTTAAACTTAAATTGTCCGTAAAGAATTTCTGTGCATTGTGCAACGCACACCAATTCTTAACGTACTTCAATAAAAATCTATCAACTAAATCCCTTTCGAGGATGGTACGAGAATCTTCCGAGATGGATGTTACATAGGTACTAGCATGTTTATGTGTTATCGACATTCCCTTTGGTTACTATATTATTAACGCAAATTTCAAGAACTGCGGTCAGCCCTACAACACGACATATGTAATGACATTGAAATATCAGTCAGCAAAAAATCCGCAACCTCACGCATCCACTGAAGATTATTCACGCATATCTTTCAGCGGTCTGTAGTAATACAGCAATGTACAACAAATTTAGGTCATATGTCGCGAAGATGGGCTCCGAAACGAGTTCTTCGCGGGGTGCGGGGAGGTGACGTCACGGAGGCTGCGCGGCTATATAGAAGATGCGCACGCGACTCATTCATCTGTATTTTGGCTTGAGAAGACCCGTGTCACATTGTACGACGTATTAAAAAAATGCTGTGTTTCGGAGTTTTAGCGGTCACCGTGAGTATTCATTTATTTACAAACACATTAGTGAGTTCAGGAAGACATTGCAGCCGAAATACACGGCAAAATTTACCTGGTTATTTAGAAACGTTTTAGTACCTTTCAGGAAATCGTTGAATTTACAGCTGACATACAACAATCGCCTATAGAATTATTATTATGATTGTGAAGTTGTTCTATTCCGTTATGGTATAGAATAGTAGTTTAAGTGAAGTTTAAAACTAGACAAAAAAGGATTAAATCGCTCTTTTGTATATTTTACTCACATGCTTTCCATTCTCCGCAGTTTAGTAAATCACTAAAAAACTAATACGACTCAATGTAAAAATAATAATTTTTAATTAATAAATTACAAACCACAAAGTTAATATATTAGTTAGCATATAGTTTATAATACATTTATGGACATACACTTAAACAATAATACGTATAAAATACTAGCTTCCGCCCGCGGCTTCGACAGCGTGGATTTCGGACTTCAAAAACGATTCAAAATTTTAACTTATTATGTTATTCTGATATGAAAGCTATATTACTGTAAAGTTTCATGAAAATCCGTTCAGTAGTTTTTGTGTGAAAGAGTAACAAACATCCTTACAAACTTTCGCATTTATAATATTAGTAGGATAAACGTTTCCGCGATAACTTCTCATCGTTTGTAACCACAAACATCCATGGTACTAGACTATTTTCTTTAACAAGGTAACTAAACAAAATAGATCACTCTTAATTATATTTTATCAATGACATTTTTTGGATTTAATAGTGTTTTTAATTTATACTTGAGAATCCTTTTAGTTCGAAGAATATTATATATTATTAATGTTAGTCCGCGGTTTCGTTCGCGTCCAAAAATTAATAAAAGTATCCTTATACCTAATATCTCAAAGAATATGCTTGCAAAGTTTCATTTTCATCAGTTGAATAGTTTTGACGTGACAACAAACAAACTTACAATGACATTTAGAACATTAGTAGGGATTGTGTATGGACTTATTTACGAAAACAGTTTTGTATGTTGCAATAAATATATCTTTGAATAAAAACCAGTAGGTACTTATATGTTAAAACGACTATCTCCATGCAGCAGCCGATCCGACATGGATGCGAATGGCAGGAGAACGAGTATCATGATGAAATATTAAAACAATGTAATTAATTTCAAGCTTTGAATAAACAAGTTATTACAGAAAAAACCCGGATGTCAGCAAATTATCTTCAACATTTTAATGATTATTATATTATTATTTTTTGTTACATCATGCCAGTGTTTAATCATCGAGATATCCAGCTGTAACTGTATATAATCATCGAAATGATTATACGCCGTTACATCAGGATATCTAAAAATAAACCTTTAGATAGAATACCGCGATTTTACCTGCGCTGTTGGTGGAATAGAATCGTAAATTACTGGTTGGCGATCTGTGGTCTCTACGTATTGCTCATTCCCCTAGGGCCTAGACTAAGGCGGGATACTTTTTGTTAACTATATATTTATATTTAATTTATTTTTTTTATGGTCGAAACGAGGGAAACGAGCAGTCGGAGCCATTTTCATGATTACCGACAGCACAGCTGTCACTTTACGTCTCGTGTAAGCTAGAGGTACCTCCCCGGTCGTGCCGGCCCGATTCGGCTGCATGCAAACATGCACTAAAATATAACTAAAGTATTGTTAGAGCAGTACCGATCTCTCTATCCTGGTAAATATAACTTCTAATTAAGTAAGGATAGTAGAACCTTGATGTCCTATTTCTTCTAATAAATAATGCACTTTTAATAACTAATTATTATTGCAAGAGGTAGTGCCAGTGCTGTATTCAATGCCCATTCAATGAAATAGGTATACGACGGTAGACCCACAAACACTTGGACTGCTCTAGGGCCTCATTATATTAAAGTCACAAAATTTACGGATGTCTATGGACGTGGGTTTTAAACTAAAAAAGATATTGAATTGTATCTTGTATTCGCGCCATCGTAAGGCGTAGTATTTTATTTTGATAGAATGCTAATTGTGATGTTTGCAAAAATATTGTCGCATTGTTGAGTATGGATGTGTTTTGATAGACAGCGGCCATTAATAGTGGTTTTAATGCGTCTTCAGCTCATGCATTCGATCCCAGCTTATTTATTACATGCTGTGATAGACAATGACGAAAATTATATGAGTATAGTCATTTCTGTTGTTTTACAATCTTAAAATAATAAGAGAGCTGAATATACATTCGAGTTACCATCTTATTTATTGGGTATATACTTTAAGTAGGTATGTTTAAATACGAATAGGTAAACTTTCTGGATGAAATTGTGTAATGATACTGATTTGATTTTAATTTTGATTTTGAAGATCCGCCATTTTTAATTGCTGCGGTCTATTTTTTCATTCTAAAACATGATAATATTTTACGCGAGTGAAACTGCGGAGCGTGGCTAGTTGTACCTAGTCCTAGGACTGGAGCCAAACAAAACCTCCCAACTATTAGCCCGGGGGCGCAGTATAAACGTGAAATATATAATCGAAGCCGGTAACATATGTTTATCTGTCTAGTATTCCGATCTCGAGAACACACGCCGTGTAATTAGCGGTGACTCTATAATTATCGAGCTCTTCCTAGTAAGAGGTTTAATTGATCTATAGATCACGATATCGTGAATATTTTTCGTGGTCATTCTCCCTTGGGCAATGACCCTTACAGTATCCGGATGTTTGGGTTCCCGGATCCACTATTGGAGAATTAAATATTTGATGGAATTAACTAGCTAACAAGAAAATTGAAAATTGGTACGTTCGTTTCGTAATGTAAGTGAGCTCTGAGATTTTTATAAATTTTACCCTTAAGGGGGAGAAATAGGGGGGTGAAACCGCGGGGCACAGTTAGTGCTACAATATAATCAAACTAGCTGCGCCCCGCGGTTTCACCCGCGTAAATTTCGATCCCGTGGAAAATCATCCCATGGGATCCCATAGAAACATTTTTTCGTGATAAAAACTATCTTATGTGTTAATCTATGTTGCTCTCTATGTGTGTGCCAAATTTCATGAAAATCGGTTCAGCAGTTTTTGCGTCAAGGAGTAACAAACAAACATACAAACTTTCGCATTTATAATATTAAATAGGATGTAGTGACCTTCACTTTTAACAGTGGACGTCAACGAACTGATCATTATATTGTCTGATATACAAGTGCAGTGCGTATCCGTTACAAACGTCATTGCGTCCAAGGATGTGGTATCCAGTGTCAAGTACTCGAGACACCTGGTGTATATTTACAGGCGCATATCAAATCATGGTAAATTAATTAGGCTTGATATCTCGCAGATCGAAATTCAATCCTTTTGATAAAAAATCTCAACATATTTAAAAGTAAAAAAAATATATATTTGCCTAAAAAGTGTTATTATAATTAAAAAAATTTTTTTGAGGGCAGTACCAACTAAAGTGAGACGATCCGTCTTGTAATATAAATATTAAAATTGTAATATTAAGTTGCTGCGCCCTAGCAGGGTATCATGTATGGACACATAAAAATGTTACCTTTGTACTCGTGATTGGAATAAAGATTTGTATTTGTATTTGTAAATCCATTCGAATATTTTTAATATGTAAAAACTTTATGATAATGTAATTTTAATTGGCGCAATTCTTACGGTGGTGATGAACGGTGATGATACGAATGATATTATCAATATTAGTTAATCACTAAGTACCTATTCTACAGGTATATGGAAAAATAGCTGTGTCCCCCGGTTCCACCCGCGTTTAATTTCTAAGAAATCCATATAAACTTCAACACCCTATTTCACCCCCCTAGATAGATGACTATGTCAGTCAGTCAGTCACATTTGAGTTTTATATATATATAGATAGAAAAGGCAGAGTACACTTGTGTTGTTTAGGTTTAAGAAAACCAACTTAGTAAGCTGGTCCCTGTAAAATGTCAAGTTTTGACCAAGTGTACTAGGTATTTAGAAAGGGTACCTACTTTACCAAATTCAAAATGATATCACATAAGATTGTATTAAAGTTCTATTAATACCTATAACCGTTTTTAATTTGTAAAGGCAAAGTATTACTCGGTGATAATGTAATGTCCATTAAATAAATAAAATAGAAAACTTACCTATTGTTATCTCTTGTATTGTATGCGAATGTTTTTCTTTCTTTTACCGAGAGCTTCCAGACATTTCAAAAAATGATTTACAAAAAATTTGTGTAATTATAAAAAGCTTGATCGAGACAAATCGGCACCACCGACTGACCTTGACAGATAGATGCCACTCGCAGCATCTTATTTGTCAATGTCAGCTTACTAGATGATTAAAAATGAATTAAATCACCAAGTAGGTAGGTAAATACTAGATTGGTCTATTAAAATATCTGCAAGCTCCCATAGGGATAAGAAAAATGAAATCTATAATTCGATTTTCTTTAAAACAACCTTTAAAGTTTGTTAGATATTTTTCCTAAAAAAAATTATTAATGATCAATTATTTATCCGATTGAATTTTATTGCGGCGCTTGCGCCTTTGAACTGAGACCTAAAATGTCAAGACAGCACTTTAAAAAAAGTGTGTGCTTTAGACCACACAACTGAAGTAAAACTTAATTATTGATTTAATACACGAATTCATTAGCTTAGTTACAATGACATAAAATGTCATATATGATATTTATTTAATACGAAAAAGCTTCACCTAAATGGAATTTAAATTTTGAATTTGAATGACAACTTCCATTGGCCTCGCTCGACGTGTGATTTTTGTAACGCTCTCGCCAGCTTACTCCCCATGTCAAGCGCGTGTTTAGAAGTTTTACTTCAAAACTTGAAAAATCTTTTAAAACTCATTAGTTTAGTAAGACATTAAATTTGTTCTACTATTTCCGATACAACTTGATACATTTATCAAGTTATATCGAAAATGGTAGAACAACAGTCTTTACTGATTTGATATATTTATCAAGTTAAATCGAAAATGGTAGAACAACAGTCTTCAGTGATTTGATATATTTATCAAGTTATATCGAAAATAGTAGAACAACAGTCTTTCCTCTTAATTATCTAGTCCTATGAGCTTGCTGGCGTTTTCAAAATACCTTACATTTAGGGTGCATTTATACATAAATAAGATTCTAAGCAAAAAAACTGTACAGAACATGGGCAAGCGAAAAGATTCATAGTTACAAAACTGCAGAATAGTGAACAATATTCATAAGACAAGCTGGCGCTAAATTATACTGAATATCATTTAAATAAAATTTCAGCGCCATTTTGTGTTCTAGGTTGTGAAATAGTTTGGTATATCTATGTGTTCAGCCTTTAGCATTGACCTAACACTATTGGTTTCTAGAAAATATTGATTTGCAAGACAATAACTTGAAAGTGATCATCGTATCAGGCGTGACAGTTTAATGCATGATATTTATATAGCAAATGATGGGTCTTGAATCTGCAAGTACTTTTATTGTGTCCCTGTACTCCCACTAGAAGGTAAACTTGTTTTCCTACATTATAGTTGCAATGACAATATCGTGGGAGTCAAAATGGTTCCTATCTTATCAACGATGATGGTAACAGTGTTAAAATGGACTACAATATTATATTCGTTATATACCCATTCAATAAAATAATTTTATTGCTTTTCGCACATTTTAACCGCCTATTGTTACTTCTTAGCAATGGCACACAATCATAACAATATTTATTATTAAAGTAAATACATGTAAGTACTGTATACACATAAAGAACTAGTTACAAAATGAATGTGACAAAAAAATTCCAAAAAATTAAGAGTTATCTATAAATATCTAATCTATCCATTAAAATCAGAAAAGGACATGAGAAATTAAATATTTTAAATAGTTTATTTTTTGTTAGTTTAAAAAGTGAGCCTAGATTTTATTACAAACCTCAGCAGGAACCCTAAGTAATTAAGTATAATGCATCGCAAAAATGTATATTAGTTCTTATAAGTATTCTTTCTTATAAGTAGATTACTTAGGTTTTAAGTTCAACGTCTAGACACACTGAACCTAAATACCTTAATTTAGTAAGAGGTAGTGCCACACTGCATGCTTGCATGCATCCGAATTGGGCTGGCACGATCGGGGAGATACCTCTCGCTTACACGAGACCCGCGTAAACTGAAAGCTGTGCTGCGTAAGCAGCTGGCGGCCGATGGAGGTGGGAGAATGGAGGTGGGAGAATGGAGGGCAGCGCATCTGTATAGCCTCTTTGCGGATGTCTATGGGCGCCGGTAGTCATGAAAATGGCTCCGACTGCTCGTTTGCCCCCCTATATCATATAAAAAAAAGACCTGGACACCACTGCAAATAACATTAGCTGTATGTAATTTCAGAAGTTAGTTCGTTCTACTATTCAATCCTGTATTTTATGGTCATAAACTATAAATTTATCCATATTTCCAATAATAACCGTCAATAACAACTAATTCAATAAAAATACCACCCACCATCGTAAAAGATAAAAATATTCGCTTACAAACATTTACATACTAATAATTTTGTATCTGCCATTTTTTATTTCCCGCAATTGCAAAAATGGCGGTAAAATGATATCCAGCCTCTAAAATTGCACATAATTTACCGCAGACATAGCAAGGAATGTCAAGATGAGACGCGCCACAAGGCAAACAGGAAATAACAGGAAATACCTGATCCACAAACAACCTAAACAGCAAAAACTTTCGCTGTAAACACATTTGAATGTCGGATATTATGGAAATTGCGAGTCGGTGAGAAGCAGGAGTTGCATGTTTTATTCATGGTATACGGCTTAATTAATGATAAATTAGTAATACATCATCACATCTATAATCTCTATGTAGGTATATAAAATTTTAGTGTCACAATGTAACTTACCATACTCCTCCGACACGGCCGAAAGTGTGCATATCGAGTAGGTACGAGAATCATCTATTTTTGATCTCGATATTTTCACGGGATCGAAACTTACGCGGGAGAAACCGCGGAGCGCAGCTAGTAATCCTCTATTATCGGTTTAAATAGTATCAGATGAAGACAGTACATTCTCTGTTACTTGCATCCCATCGGAACCGGTGTATTAGCCATGGACACGTTTTCAAACATGGTTTATAGGAATTTAATAAGGAATTTCAAATTAAACCACTTGATGTACCTTCATGTTACGCCAAATTGGTTTGATCAACACGGTCGTGTAATCCCTACTAATATTATAAATGTGAATGTAAGTTTGTTTGTTACGCTTTCACGCCAAAACTACTAGACCGATCATTATGAAACTTTGTACACATATTCCTGGAGGTATTAGAAATAACATAGGATACTTTTTATCCCGAAAAAATGTTCCTGAGGGATGCCATGGAATGATTTTCCACGATATCGAAATTTACGCGGGCGAAGCCGCGGGGCGCAGCTAGTTCAAATATAATGAGCATTGGCCCTCAGGAACCTTTATGCGATCTGATTGTTCGTTTACGTACGCAATAAAAAGAACGAAACAAATACGGATGATGGATTAATAGAAAAAAATCTTTGTTGCTTTATCAACGAGGATTTCTTAGTGTTCGTCATGAGAATTCATTCATTAATTTATATTTATTTAGTAGTACGATATATGGCCTTTCGAGATTCACTAAAAGTCAAGTCTGTGAAGTTCAATATTGATGAGTCATTTATGAGAAATTATGTGAAATAAACAACCATAGATGTACGATATACAATAGATAGATATAATCATCAGACTCATAGTTACGCTGCCATTTAAACTGACACAATAATAATGAAATATCCGTTTCTGGTTCGATTGGAAATTGGAATCTTAAAATTTATTTAATTAATAAACATATTTTTACTACTCGTTGACACAGCAAAACGTTGTAAAGTGAAAATAAATTGAAAACTCTCGAGACTCGAGTTGAGTCACGTCTTATCGAAGCTACGGTCTTGCGTGCCCTATCAGCCGCAGTCTGAACAATACTTTATAGGTTATTGCCTAGTACTTTAGTTTAGTTACTGGATAAGTAGTGACAGAGTTGTAAATTTAAACCGAAACTACATCTTAATATGCCAATTTTTGAGATCATATATAAGTTATATTATTTCAGTGGGAAGAGTTATAACACGACAAGGATAAATAATATACCTATAGGAACAGTGCTTTTAGAATCTCGCACAAAATAATAGCTGAAGTAATAATTAAAATAACTTGGTGATATAATGGTAGTTTATTGCTTTACTTATTCAATCAGTCTGCCATCGGTTTCTTTATACCTAATTGCTTACCTGTAAAATCTTTTAATTGGCCTTCTTGAACTATTATGTATTTCAATAATTTTGTGCTAGCTGAAAGTTTTCATAAGTAATAAGACAAATTAAGATGGGGTAATAATATTAATAATTTTATTATGCACTTGGGAAAACAATGGTTAAGTAGAGTTTCGTAGAGCCAGATTGATTGCCATTGTATAAAATGAATGGCCGCAAAAACGCAAATACAAAACAATTAAATACTAAGTTGTAAATCTTGTAATACATATTAGTTAAACGATATATTACGTGTTTTTCTCTACAATTTTTTACATATTTTAATAATAATATATTGAGGAAGTTTGATGAATAATAGAGAGGAAATATACGCTTGGTCAGACTCGTTGTGAATCTATAAATAATATGTGATCGAAGCACGTAAATGACCAAATAAACATATAATGTTACATCTTCAGTACCGGTTCTGAAGGCCACCGGACCACGTCACACGTGATTAGCTCACACCTTATAATAACTCATTGAATTTTACTTGGATAATACCTTTAATTGCGACCAAAAAAAATACTACGTCTTGTACGACGCGACGGGCAAAAACAAACAATAATCAAAATGATCAAGACTTAGGGTTCCATAGTAAATAAAACTAAATAGATTTCATGTCCTATCTTCAGTATGAGTTTACAACGAAAGTTATAGAATTTCACAACGAAAAGAAAACCCTTGCTACTTGCGTTGAGTTCGGCTAATGTACTGAAATCGTTTTCGCATCTCGAGGCTACACTTTAGTTTTACTACTTTACTTTATCCTCGGCCATGCAGCCGTCTGTTCTCGTGCTGTAGTGTGCCTGCCAGTCTTGATACTCTCTCCGTGTGGTATCGGATAATTTAGTTTTTTGCCTGTTAACCTTGTGTTTGTTTGGTTTCCATATGACTTCGTTGTCCATGCTCGTTGTTGACGACTGTGCTATATTTGACAGACAACGTACTTAAAACTGATGATGAATTTGAAGGACGGGTGACTCACGTCTGGCGCGTATCCTGGTGAGAGAAGATGATATCACGAACCCGTTTAATTTAAAAGTTAAATGTTAAACCGCTACCTATTTTGGATGAGTAATACAAATAATACCTGACATGATGTTGATTAATTTTCAATCGTATGGACGATCCAGCGGAGGCTTTAGGATAAAGATGTTAATATCGGGTCAAGAGCCTTGACCCACCACTCATTCCCAGTTCTGCTACTCCTGTGTCGCCAGGATCGACAGCGGCAACCACGTTGACACTTTGTTATAATCTCAGGGAGCCTGAGGGAAAGCCACAAGCGTTTTTGGCAACGAATTTAAACAGAAGAAAATAAGAGTAGGAAGAAATTCAATTTCCCTCCCCAGTTAAAGGGACCGTACAATTTGGATTGCCTTGTACGAGCCATGAAAGGAGCGAATAGGCAGGTGAAGCTCAACTTCAATTCACCACGGAGGCGTTATCTATACATGTAAATACTGAAGTGTCGGTCTGAAATTTCAAAATAACTGGCTATTTTTCAGTTATTTCGTTCTAGTTACATAGTTATTTCACTAATGCTTAGATAACCATTTCCAAATTTTCCTACTGTCTATGAATAGTTCTGCTTGGAAAGGCTGGACCGACCGAAGCTATTGAACCTTGATTTGGTAATCATAACTTTTGCTGAATGATTTAAGTAAAGTAGTAAGTACAGTAAGTTTATAGATATGGATATGGGCTATTTTTTTTCTAAAGCTGGCAATACCGCCGAGTATTCGAGCGAAGCCGGGACGCAGTAAATAAAAAAATATTTATCGGTTAAACCTTTAGAAGACATAAGAGTTATTTAAGTCGTTATGTTAATACAGCGGTCACGACAAGTCTAGGCGACACAGCCATTTGTCACGCTAATATATTGAAGTTAAGGATAATAAAATTCGTCTATGTTTGCATAATTTTCAATTATGATTATTAGTTTATACCTGGGACTCATTAACAATTGTGATATTAAATTCTTTCAAAATGGCTGTTTATCAACAGTTACAATCAATTAAAAAAAAAAATAAAGAAAAAAATAATAGAGAAAAAAATATTAAAAAAAATACAAACGTGTGCCTTCGACACGAAGAAGGAGAATCAACAGTTCTTTATTGTCATTGGGCATTCCTGACATAGAGACCATTCCGATATAATCGTAGACAGAGAATACAATACATAGTGTTCTGTGATTGAGACTTAGTGCTCTTATTCGTCCTCTTACATAACATAGACAAGAAATAACGGCTACCCTTTCGCTCTTTGTGCGGCTTATCAGAATGACCCAACGGGTGTTTGATTACAAAATGGCAACGTATTAGCATCAAAGTTCTTAATGTATGTATACGTTTATGTATATTATATTGACACATCTGCTTCCGATGCAACTTTATACAAACTTATTAAAATCTCTTGTCACGATGTCTGTGGTCACACTCCTCCGAAACGACCTTAATTAATAATATTTTGTGTATATTCGGTAGGTGTGGCAATAGGCGGTGAAATATGTCATCCCGATATTTCCATGAGATTGAATTTCCGTGCTATGGGAGAGGTCTATGTCCAATTACTGTGGACTGCAATAGGCTGATTATGATGATGAAAGTTACGTGGTGGAAGCTGCTGCACCTTCTAAATTATAAAGTCCAAGGTGATGATGATGATGATGATGAAGTTGTGTCAGTTTTTTCAAATGTGTTTACTCGGTCAAGGCGCCGTAACGCATAATATTTGAATACATAACGCACCACTCCTGGAAGAAAGCCGCAAGTGAAAAATGACAACTTTTCAGGAGAGCATAAAAACTGTCCTAAAAATTCAATAATAGCTTTAAAATTATTAAGTTTGCAGCAAATTATGTCTTTATACAGCACGGAGGTGACTACATATTTGTATTCCTGACATACTCAATTTGGAATAAAAAAACCACCGAAAAACAGTGTTGCGTACTTATTTTTGGAAACTATAAAAATACTTGATCGAGTAACTCTAAATATTGCATTATTGATGTGTTATATAATTCTCGCAATTTAATGCAATTGCAGATATCCCTTTACACTGCATAGGAATTGGACGAGATTCCAGTTTGTATCTATGACTTACATGTTTTTTCCACGAGAAACTCATTTGTATAAGAAGCGTTACTTACTTTTTCCTTGTGTAACATCATCTTACTTTTGTTGTATCTAACAATTACAGCGTTACTTAAGTAAAAAAGTTTTAAAAAAAATTTGCGTATTATCAAATATCCAGTTTTTTAAAAGATAAGTTTGAATATAAATTGGTTGCATTTAAGAGTAATGGTAAGAGAAAATGTATAAATAATTAAATTTAAAGTGAAAAATTTGTAAACGATGAGTAAATTCTATTAACAGTTCAAATTTCATAAAAAAAAACCTGTCATAAATCAAAACACATCAACCTTTTTTGCTTAAACTTCAAAATCAAACATATTTTGATCAATGTACAATATTATTGGTTTTCTGATTGTGTATTAACATAATTACTGTTTTGCGT
>LUGF01024179.1:75920-93547 GCA_001625245.1 Calycopis cecrops
TAATTGGGGAAACCCCAAATTAAAGTTTTTGATCGTGTATCCATTTGACCTTTCGTGCCATCCAATTTGTATGCAACAATGAGTAATTGATTATAATACAAATTGGCTTAAAGGTAACCATTTCATAAGGGCCTCTACAGTGTACTTAGGTCTGCGAGTAGGGAAGGTTTTTATCAATCACAAAACAGTGGAGCAAAGTAACCTAGGGAGTCGCTTCGTAAGGTTTCTTAAACATGGCGTTTATGACACGACATATGTAAGAAAATAAGTGATATAAGTGATGTTGGATGAAGGAGAAACGAATGGCGAAACGCTGCATTTTATTGCCAGGCCTCGCAGATCTCTTTGGGCTTTTTATTCTGATTTAGTATATAGTATTACTAGCCTTTGCCCGCGGCTTTGCACGCGTTAAATTCGATGTTATTATACATATAATCCTTCCTCTTAAATCACTTTATTTATTAAAAAATCAGCAGAATCTGTTGCGTAATTTTAAAGATCTAAATATACAGACACACAGACGGCGGAAAGCGACTCTGTTTTATACTATGTAGTGATAACATTGGCGCAAGAATATGGCCTTGCACTTTCAACTTTACCCTCGTCTTATGTCAACTATGAACATCCTAAGCCACTGGTTCTGATATACTTAGCACCGCCAATGCCTATACTCCGGTCTAATCGATCGAATCGGTCGAAACCGACCCGAATCAGCTGTAATGCAGCATGGCACTACCTCTTAAAAAATCTTCTCATATAAGAAGCTTAATCAATGAATGTTCTACCTGTAGGTTGTTCTCTGACTAGCCTCACCAGGTCACACTAATACTCATCTGGCCTGTATACTATTAGAAGATACTGACTAATCAACTACCCTAATCTCTTATGTACACTGTGTCTGTTCATGTAAAATGATTAGAACATAGCTATTTGATATTGTCACACACTAAACTATTTTTAGTATTTCCCTGAATCCGATATGCTAATTTATCAAGGCTGTGTGACTAAGTGTGTATATCAAATAACGGTAGTAATTCGTGTCTAGGTTTTAGTGTTTTTACAACATAGCTAAACGTACATTGGCATGCTTTGCGGCATGATTTGAATACAATGCAGTAACATCACTACTAAATATTTGTACCGATTTTGATTTTTTTAATATTTATGGGGGCAAATGAGCAGTCGGAGCTATCTTCATGACTACCGACGCTCATAGACTTATCATATTTACTTACTTCGATAGTCGGTACTATATAAAATTCAAGCGTTGTTTCAGGTAATTAATTAACAAATTGAATTTTCTTGTACCTCCAGGTGGCGTTAGTCGCAGCGGTTCCCCAGCCCTACTCCAACGTGTTGGAGCTGGACCTCAGTCCTGAGGAGGCTCAGAGGTACCTCAGCCAGCCACCCTTCACAGAGCCCAAGCTGGCTGGACGCACCGCCGTCCTACCTCTGGTAAGTCGTTTAGTATCAGGCTGAGTCAAGGGATTTTTTTTTATGGTATAGGAGGGCAAACGAGCAGTTGTAGCCATTTTCATGACTACCGACGCCCATAGACATCTGCATAGACTACAGATGCGCTGCCCCCCTTTCTCCTCCCACCCCCTCTTATTTATATTTATTATTCTAAATAGTTAGGAAGCAAGTTTGTTTTCTAACAAGCTGAAAGATTTAGCTTTCTAATTAGTAAGACTAAATTTAGACAAGGATTTTTTGCCTCTTAATTTAACAATTACCTCTTAATGCCCGTTCAGTATTCTTTGTATGAAACTCCATACTGCAACGCACACTAATGGGAAACCTAACGTAATCGTGTCGCCTCGAAGTGCGAAGGGGGTAGGTTTACATTTTCTTTCCGAGTTGATAAGTGTGCGGTGACCATCAAGGCACTATCGACTACATGCAGCAACTGTCGAAAGTATTCTAAAGGCCGGCAACGCGCCTGCAAAGCCTCGAGTTTTGCAGATGTCTATGGGCGGCGGTAGTCATCTACCAACTGCTCGTTTGCACCTTATCCTATATATATAAAAAAAATATTCTAAATATTTATGTCCTTATTCCAGATCAAGTTCAACGACCCCAGGTTTCGCTCAGCCGAGGCCGGCCCCACCAACGGCCACTACTGGAAGAACGGACACGAGATCGAGAACACCAACGACTACCTCGAAGAGGTTTGTAGTCTTTTATTACGAGTTTTCTTTTAATATTATGAGGTGGCAAATGCGTCCACGGTATTTACTATTTAGTATCATATGTCGACTCTGCTCAATCTACCGGTTATTCTACCTTACTTTAACCAGGTCTGACTCCTTCCTTCCCGGTCGACCTGGCTAGATAAACTCTTCTTTCTTCTCTTCCTCATTACGATATTGTAGTGAACTCAAATATTAATAACATCTAAATACCTACTATCTTACTTATCGATTTCGGACTTCAAAAACGGAGGAGGTTCTCAATTCTTCTGGATGTTTTTTAATGTATAATGGAGGTAATATCCGTGTCCTCAGGTGTACGACGCCAGCCAGTTCCACGGCCAAGACGGTCTAGGAGCGTACGCCTATGGCTACGAGACCCCCGAGTCCGCTAAAGTTGAGAACCGCGTCCGCTCTGGAAACGTAAATGGCGAATACACCTACAGAGCCGGCCCCAACGGCCAACTCATCAAGGTAACTAAGTTATAATCTAATTTTATTGGTAATTATTAAATAAAGAAATGTAGGTATGTGATTTAGACCACACGACGTAAAATTGCACGAAACATCACTGGCGATGAGAGGGAGAGAGAAAGAAAATGTTTCTTTAACAGTAATATAAGACACGTAGCCTCCCTCTTCACTTCCGTTCGCCTCGCCCGATCACACTTTTTGTAACGTTCTCGTCACGCATTCATTAGATTAAGCCAAGTGTGCGTAAACTAGTTTTACTTCAATATACAATGGCGATAAAAGCATATTTAGGGTCTCAGTTCCAGATTACACAATAAAAATCAGATCAATCGGAGCAATAGGTTAGCCACAAGATTTTTTTAAAGTTTTTTCTCACTTCTTACACGCCGTATCGCAGCTGATCGCCGACTATAGGCGCCCGGGGTCATTCACCCCGTGTTCGCTGTAGCCTTCCGGTACAAAACATGATTACATTTTTCGCTATTTAGCTTGTTTGAAAAAAGTATTTTCGTAGACTTGTTGTAAACATTCTTTTAATAGTAATCACACCAAACCACATATGTGGTTTAATTTAATACCTATCGCTATTATCAATCTTGTATGTAAGAATTACAGTGACCATGAAATTTCTAGGTCCGCTACTGGGCTGACAGCCAAGGCTTCCACCAAGAAGACAACATTCCCAAAGTAGTACTCCAGCCCCAGGAGGAAGCCGAGGACGTGAGACAAGCTCGCCTCGCCCACGAGAAGGCTTGGCAGGAGGCTGCCGCCGCGTCACGCGTGCAACCCGACCCTCGGTGAGTATTTCATACGTCCTCGCAATATGTACCTAGCGTCGATGACGTCACATAATTCTGGTAATGTAGATTGTGTAACAATTTTTTGTAGAAAAAATAGCAATCCGAACATCAGATATAAAGTTAGTATCAGCTAAAGAATAGGCCGTTCTAGGAACGAACGCGAATGGACAAACACAACACGAGTATAAATATGTACAGGACGTCAGCGATAATTAAAAAAATATAAAGAAATATGTAGAACTTCACCTTAATGTCTAGGCGAGAGAGGGAGGGGTGAAGGAAGGAAGGGGTTGGTAACATTTCAGAGGTCTGTCACCGGGTTGTAGTTTAAAAAAATTACAGGTCCCATTTAATTAATGACTTCGCACAAATCTAGCATGCGTAAAGTTTGCCTCTAAGTATGTGCTGTATTTAGAATTTAATTTAACATCATATCGCATTAAATATGTAACTTTAACGTAGACATTTTTACGTAGTGTTTGTATTATCTTTGGTAGACATGACTGATGTCAAATCACAGTAAAGTAACCCAAGTCCTAAGATCACCATCATTTCAATAATAATACATGTGATTATTCCAAATACATCTATTCATTCATGCACGTTATAAAATGTCTTCATTACGAAGATTGTAAATGATGTAATTTATCAAGGATTCAAGTTTTAAATTCATATATAGATTCGTAGTGTATTTTGGAGTTGAGCAATAACTATAGCATACACAAGTACTTAAGACGGAGCTAGGCTAACGCAGTGTAAATAAGTCCACAGAAAAGTCCACGGATAGCCCGTTGTCCCGTTTCTAACGTCACGAATACAATTTTCAGGGGTGAATACTATCCCAACTACGACTACCAGCCGTCCGCATCCGCCTCCGAACAGCAGGCGTCGTACGTGCAGCACCCTGGTCTGCAAGCCTCCGCCTCTGAACAGCAGGCGTCGTACGTCCAGCACCCTGGTCTGCAAGGCTCCGCCTCCGAACAGCAGGCGTCGTACGTCCAGCACCCTGGTCTGCAAGGCTCCGCCTCCGAACAGCAGGGAGCGTACATCCAGCCCGCCAACCTCGGTAGCCAATACCAAGCCAAGCAGGCTCCCCAATATTACACATCACCCAAACCAGAGGAGGAGCCCACTGTGAGTATTTAGTTTTTTATCGAGAATTAGCTATGAACTTTTCCGGCACGACCGGGAAGGCACTTGCTAACATGATATCGCCCGAAAGTGACAGCTGTGTTGTCGCGTTTCGTGCGGTCTGTCAGTAGCCCACTGGAGTGAAAGAGGAAAGGAGTGCAACATATCTGCGTAGCAATCGGTAGTCATCTAAAGGCTCCGACAGCTCGTTTGCCCTCCTATGCTACAAAAATAATTTGAACCATTTGGAAATTTTTATGTAACTAATACATTTTAGACAGTTTTAAAGGTCTGTTCCGAATGCAGAGCAATTTCAAATAATTTTGACTAATTTTCATATTTTTTTGTATTATAAAGAGCGCACGAGTATTCAGAACTTGTGACTACCTACCTAGACTCAAAAATATCTGCATAATCAACATGCAGACTTGCCCTCGACTAAAAAAAGGGAGGCGTGTAACTACGCTTCCGTTGCTAACACGCATTGTCGCATTGTCGCAATCAAAATATAAAAAGGCATCTTATATTTTGATTTTATTTTAATTTCATTCTGTTCAGTCTCTCTCAATCTTGTGATGTCACTCAGTTATATCCACTACCTCTGAGAATATCAGTTGTAACTATTGAGTGACTGAACCCAGATGTTATGGTCTCTGCCCACGGTACTAAGTACAAAGTGTAACATATAATTAAAAAAAAAATATTACCAAGACTTTTTAAATATTTACAATTTTTCTGTCAATTCCAGGGTCCCCCACGTGGATTCTTCTACAAGTTCAACTACCCAGTGTCCATCATCGTCCCCAAGAGCGAACTCCAGGGAGGAGGTCAAGCTGGATACCCGGTAGACCATGACACCGTCGCTCATGGCCCGCTCAACTATAACATCTAAGATAATAAAACAAGGTTTATAAGTGTAAGTTTAAATCCAAATCCACAATTATAAAATAGGCTAATTGAAAATATCAACTGGAATTTAAAAATAGCTTCTTTTATTATGAAAAAATTACTCTGATTGCCATAAATGTAAAGTAAGTCATTACTTTTTAGTTTTACTTTTATACTTATCAATGTTAAATAATTGATTGCTTTTTTATGTGAAACTATCTAGAGTGACGGCCATGTTAGAAATTCGAAAACGTTTGTTTTGAAAAACACTTGAAGTTACAAAGTGTTTTATTATCAATGATAGACAAGTGTTTGATAGTGTAACCGTATTTTTCATAATGGATTTAATACAATTTATATCACTTATCGTTGTGGATGTCATGGTCGAACAAATGTTAAACTCTTGAACGCTAGTCTATCTGTTTTGTTACCGTCTAAACTAAATCTAATTCAGTAACATGTATAGTAGTTATTATGACATTAATAAATTTTCTATATAATTTGATTTTCTTTCGACCCCTTTACATATTATTTACTATATAGCAGGATATAGGATAAAGGATCAAACCCTAATTAATTTACTAATGTAGGGGATTATAATTAAGCTGTATAACATAATCCAAGCAAAAAAATAAGTAATTAATAAACTTTTTAGTGATTATTTCAAAGATCTATTAACTTGTACATTAAGTACCTACTTGATACACAGTTTCTGACTTATGATTTTAGCTATAACTGTATGGTTTAATTGCACAATGCAATAGCTATGTCGTATGTGATTAAATTAAATTTTAAGTGAAATTTTACATAATTTATGCAAAAATGTAAAGTTTTTTTTCTTTGACCAAACTTGAAAATCAACAAACTTACGTTTGCTTATTTACAAACAGTTTCCGTTATCAAAGCTACAAGCTGCATACAAAGCTTCATATATTGAGAAACAGCTTAAAGTTTCGTTGCTAAGGCTTAGGGGTCAATAAATTATAGTAAAAGTATTTATTGTAACAAACTCAGTCTCATCGAAGAAGCAAGACAATTATTTTAAACCTGTAATGGTATAAGAACAATTGGTCTTAAATTCTGATCTCTAATCTTAGCATAATATGGTTTATATTTCAATCTACTACTAATTTCTTGCGAACTCTCTTGCGTACTGTCTTCCATCGTCTGAGAAGATGGCTGCAATCCAGCTATGATACTGGAGATACCATCGGCAATGCCGTTGTACATCCAGACCACCGTGTCTGGTACATTAATCTCTAGGGGTAGCCATGGTATCGAGCTGATTATATAGTTGAGAAATAACCTATTATTAGGTACCATTAGCATGGCTTTATCGCTAGATTCTAAGGTTGGTATCGGTTCCATTGGTTCAGCGTCGATGACTACGGAATCTTCGTCTCCCTTGGAACTGTCGCCGTGGTTAACTTTTTTTATCTTGTGCTTCATGTTGCTTCTAATGTTCATGTTCGTTTGGGGTCCGGGAAGTAGGACTATTAGCGGCTGCATGTGGTTCCTGAAATCAAAATAAATAATAATAATATCTGTGATTTTTTTCACACTACGTTAGTGTAGCCTCGTAGTAAGTGCCGTAAGGACTTATGTTATGGAAATAATATATTGAATACATTTTACAAACTTAACATTTTTATTATAGAAATACATATTATAATACATAGAATAAACATCCATGGTCCTGGCGGAATTCGAACCCGCGACCTCTGGTGCAATATGTTCCGCTTATCTGAGCTCTGTACTGTAAAAGAGGTAAGAAAAGCATTAACTCGACTTTTTTTAGAATAGGAAGTCAAACAAGTAGATGGGGCTTTTAAATGACTATTATCGTCCATAAACATCCAGATACAGGCTATACAGATGAGTTGCCTTCCTTCCTGCTTGTCCCTCCTTACTCGCCGAATATCCCCACACCGCACGAAACGCGACAGCACAGTTGTCACTTACGCCGGTGCTTTGTGAGCGAAAAGTAAGCCAGTTGTGCTGGCTCAATTTGGCTGCAAATTGCAAAGGAACTACCTTTTACGAATACATCGACACCTATAAATACCTTAATAAAATACTAGTGGACCCGCGAATGTCGATTTTCGATCTAAGTGAAACTTTTTTGTAATTAAAAACTAAATATCATATGACATGTTATGATATTGTTACTAAGGTAAACAATTTATGTAGAATTTTCAACTGTGTCAAAAGACACATAGAAACTTCGTCAATAATTACGTGTCTCTGATATAGCAATGTTTCTAATGCACGGTAGTGTGTGTAAAGTTTTATTTATTACATTAAAATACTATATAAAGATTATTATTAGAATATATTAGCGCTCTTACACGTAAACTAAAAATTTCATACTCCTCCGTCCGCGCAATTTTCGTAAAAATGTTCCTAAAGTTTTTGCATCACGTATTAATACATAGATTAGCTCTTTATATAACGGCATATAAATGAATGGAAAGACGATGTGGATAGTGTTTCAGATGTAAAAAAAGTATTGCTAATCTAGAGTAAGAAGTATGTATTATAATAGCCGGCAGCCTCTCCCACAGACAAGCCAGCGTGAATATATACAGTCGTTGGTTTTAGCTTGTAAATTTAAAGTGACGTTTCCTGTTGTATTTCCTCGAGCTTGTGAGTTTCTGATGGTGAACTGGAGAGTTCCTCGGAGGAGAAAAGGGCCACACATCTGCATATCAATGTGGATGATTACGGGCGAGAATCGTGCAACTGCTCGCTAGCCCTTTATATATTTGGCTCCGATTTCTCGTTTGCCCCCTTACAATATAATAATAATATTTGTGGACTTTACACACAACGTTAGTCTAACCCGTTAGTTACCGTAAGGACTTGTGTTACGGGTACTAGACAACGGAAATATATTTAATATGTTTTATAAATTTAAGAAATTTTATATATTTAAGATTTTTATTATAGAAATACATAGAATACATAGATAAACATCCATGACCTAGGTGAGATTCGAACCCGCGACCCCTGGCGCTAACATGCTCAGCTTATCCGAGCCCTGTACCACTGCGCCAGCCTGGTCGTCGATTGCGTCGATGCTATTAAAAAAAAATAAATAAAAAAGGTATAAAAGTTTGCCTGAATACATACATTACTGGCATTGTTGCCATGGGATGGACCTGCTGCATCGCCTGCAGCTCCAAGAGCTGTTCCTGCAGCAGTGGCAAAGGCGACTGGATCTGTGGCATGTGTGGCATCACTGGCATCATTGGTGATGGCAAAAAATGCATCGGTTTTGCCGCAGAGTTGACGACCATAACACATAACACACACAACAAACGGTACATATTGATGCCTTCACACAGACACAGCACTTATTAATACGTTCACGACAATTTTTAACCGTCTCTGAAAAAGAAGGTTCTATGTACATTTATGCATATTTCATTTCATTTATTTCATTTGTCTTACAAATACACAAGACAATAAAACACTACTCTAGACACTGATTATTTTTTAGGTTTTTTTTACGACACTACTTCGATATTTTTTTGGGTTTTTTTTGCGACACTATTTGTATATTTTTTTTGACAACACTAGTTCTATTGTGTTGCTCGCCGAAGAGTGCGGGTTGGTAAGTGCGTGTGATCAATATTAATATGCTTGAGGCCTCGTGTGACCCACTGACAGGAGGTTTGACCCCATCCTGTGTGCTTTCTTTTTTGGGGTTCCTTAGTAGGTATATTAAAACAATTTTAAGCAGTTGAATAATGATTTTATATCTTATACTAGCTATGTGCTACGGATTCGTCCGCATTGAATTTAAAAGAAATCTTTGATATTCTATAGAGTTCACCTTCCTATTGCACCCAAACGGAATGGAACTACCACTCTACCCCATTTCAAGTTTCTAGGTACAATTTGGCTGCACGTTGATATTTAAGTGAATCAGTTATGGCTTTTATATATTTTGGATAGCTTTTGCCCGCGGTTTTGCTCGCGTCTGTATTTTTTTTCTGCAAAAGCACTTTTCGATCCGCGCCGGTGCATGGAAGATCATTAGATTATCAAAAGAGTCAATCTCTTTTGAAGATCTTCCACTTTTTGTTTATTTTAATTTCAATAATTTTCCTTTGCCTATAATTTCTTTACAGCATCCATAGTAGTGAATAGGTGACAAGTTTCTAAACGTAAACGGACGTAAATATTGAAAATATCACAGAAATCATGAACAAAAAAAACAAAACACTGGCATCATATAAAACAAAATTTGACATGATACGGAACTCTCAGCCAATTAAGCATCTCGCTCTTGTTTGTTGATTTAGTCGCGCCCATAAATCTCTTCATTCCGATTATGCTACATCAACGATTTAATTAATTATCATCACGATTAAGATCAACTTTCTACGGTGTTTTAGGAATATGTTAATTGACTACATATTATTTATACTAGCTGTGCCCCGCGGTTTCACCCGCGTTGATTTCTAAGAAATCCATATAAACTTCAACACCCTATTTCACCCCCTTAGGGGTTGAATTTCTAAAAATCCTTTCTTAGCGGATGCCTACGTCGTAACATCTACCTGGATGCTAAATTTCAGCTTGATCCGTCCAGTGGTTTGGGCTGTGCGTGGCTACGTCACGTTTGAGTTTTATACTATATATAATTAGATTAATAATTAGATATTCAGACAAGGTTGATCAGTCAGTCATTTCTCTAAAACAAATTAAATACATTTAAAATCGAGATATAGGCTTCTTCTCCACTGGCATCCAGAGGCAGCCGACGGCGAAATCTGGCGATCCATGGACGGAGGTTGTCCAAAACTCCTCCTTCCGGGTCGCTATTCTAGAAATTTTATTCCGCTTCGGTTTTCGGTTTTGAGAGAAATGTAACCTGTCCATGGAAGATTAACATAAGACTTAGTGTTGGATGTAGGTTCTAGCTGCAATAGACCGGTTTTACTGGAGCGATCGCGAATACCACCACCTAGATTAAGGTTCCAAAAACCGAGGAGAGCAGGAAGAACAAGACTGCAATAAAGTTACTTAGGGCTACGTACCTGGAATAATAAACTGGTTCCTAAAAAGAACCTTATCTTTGGTCCAACGCCTTTGCATTTTTCAAGGAGACCTAAAGTGAATTCCCGGTTATCTAGCATCATCTAAATTAATCAGGAGGTAGTGCCACGTTGCATGTATGCGTATTGCCGAAATGGGCCGGCACGAGCGGGGAGGCACACTTGCTTATACGAAAACGACGTGAAATTACAGCTGTGTTATCGCGTTTCGTGCTGTGTAAGTAGCCGGTGGTCTATGGAGAGAGTATAACCTCTTTGCGGATGTCTATGGGAGTCGGTAGTCTTAAAAATGGCTCCGATTGCTCGTTTTCCCCCTTATACTATAAAGAAAGAGAAGTGAAATGATACATAGATATAAGGTATAAAAATCTAAACTTACTTGGAAATTTATATTTATTAATATCACTATTACAAACGTATTTGTAGTTCATTTCATACAAAATGACTTTGGCATTGGAACTTTTTAGATATATTAAATTAGATTCATGGCTTTATTAGTATAGGGTCAATTGGGCAATGGTAGCTATTCGCGACCACCAAAGCCCATTAATATCCCACTATTCCTCCCCTGTGATGCAGGTCCAATTCGCCCCCAAACCCTTCTTGCTTTGCTTTGTGTACTTACATAAAATAAAACTGTAGAAGACGTCATTCTGTCTGTGTCTTGTGCGGCTTTCATGCCAAAACTACTGGACGTATTTTGATGAAACTTTTTTGTTATATAGGTATTAGTCCTCGGTAACATAATATAGGTTATAATTTATCAATATAATAATGCTGCAGTCAGCAGTTGTAGGTCAAAATAATGGATTGACAATTCGGCCACATAACATTACACGTTACCATGACAACCTATTTTCCGATAATGACGTAACAACGGCTGTCGGGTCAACTAGAAAAAAAAATCTCAAAACATATCAAACATCAGAAAATTCCACAGTATCCTGCCTATCTTCTTGTGTCATCAGTCCTAATTTGTCTCGTATTAGCTCGTCCGACCAGACCTAGACCGCTCTGGAACAGGTTCTAGATCTAGACTAATGAAGTCCCCAGTACAACTTCATTTCTGTATCACACGGGAGGTTTTCTCTTCATCATCGTTATCAAGGTCTTGTTTTCCAGTCGGGGTTTTTTATAATATAAAGGGTGAACGAGGAGTCGGAACCATTGTAATGATACGACGCCCGCAGATCTGCATGGTTGTACAGATGCGTTGTCCACCTTCCTCCTCCTTCCATGGGCCACCGGCTACTTACTAGTCACTATGCGTCGGTATCGTGTAAGCGAGAGTTACTTCTCCGACCGTGCCGGCCAAATTTGGCTACAATGCCGCATTGTCTACTAGGAGCACTACTTCTTACAAAATGCATTTTCCACCTTTCCAATCAGTTATGGGCCACCGGAAACTCAACCGGCCGACAAGCGGCACCATAACCTTTGCGGAGATACGTGATTGAGAGGTGAAACCCCTTATTTTGGTGCAATATGTTATATATAAATATTAATACCTACTGACTACCACGTGGTCTAGGGACCTACACATGGGCGTACCCAGGTTCCAGGCCAGCGGGGGCAAATCTCGTACCCAGGTTCTGAGCCAGAGGGGGCAAATCTGATTTTAAGTAGAGCTTATGGATAGTAAGTAGGAGGTAGTAGGAGGATAAGAGAAACCAGGAGGGCAACTGGTCGACGGGTCCCCCCTACTTTTGCACCCTGGGTAGGAACAAGAAATCTTATCGGGATTCAAGAATGAAAAATTTCACCACCGTATCTCATACCATCGGAATAGGGGAATGAAGGAATAGAGAGTGCATTTGTATGTGCGCTCTAACATTTCAGAGTACTTTGCTAATCTGTACAATCGCCGTAGTTGGAATAGGCCAGAACATATATTTTCTATTGCTATATTACTTTCAAATTAAATGACATCAAAGAATTGCATTATAAGTTGAAGAATTTGAATGATATCGTTATATGGTGTCTAATAAGATTCAGCAATCAAAAACATAAACTAGTCCAAACTTTGGGATAGAATTGTTTAACTTAAGTTGAAGATGTAATTCCCCCGAAGATGCTGCACCTTGTCGTGGTGGGTGGGCTTGTGTGCCTCTGTGATCCCCAAGGCTATGCCGGACAGGGCTATCCATAACGGACAGGCTTGCAGGGAGAGGCCAGACTAAGAGCACTGCAGCTCGACTCCTGATCCCATTGTACGGTTCCACATCTTAGCAGGGACTGTTCAGAGGCAGCCGGACAATTCCCAAGGAGAAGAAGTCTGGCCTATTCGCCGAGGCCAGCCTGTCGCTGGAGGGATCCTATTGCTTACTGATTCAGGACCCTCCAATTACAGCGGCTGAATGCACCCGCAGGGGTTTACAAGGAAGGGGCAACCCAATAGCCGAGTCCTACACTGTACACCTGCTCCTGGGTAGCGTACGTAAAGATATGCCCCTGCGTTACTAAAAAAAAGATACTTTCATGCGCATATTCTACTTGGTAATACAACCTGAAGGTTAGGTACACTTGCTGACTTAGAATAATAATAAATTGGCCAGAAGTAAAACTTTATAATCCAAATAAAGTAGAATAATACATCAACCTATGGTGTTGCAGCTGTCAGTACAGTAGGCGTCGGAAATCATCTTGATCGCGTTAACCGCTCATTTGCCCCCTACATTGCAAAAAACGTATTAAATTATAATTACATGAATAATAAAGCCATTACAAAGACATATGTAGCTAATTTCATAAGTGCAGACGTCCCTACGTCGAAGTCCTTACTGCACACTAATGCGCCGCGCATTAAGGCCTGCCCTGTGATTAAGTACCCCGGATGGGACTCCCGTTACGGTTCCAGTTATGTGCGGTACAGCGTGAATTTATATTACCTAGAAACTGTTTCTGCAAATGACAGTACGCTTTTATAGGACTAGGATGTTGCTCTCACGCTGCGGGACGATGATCTGTATGTAACTGGATAGCTGATGCATATTAAAGGGTTGCGAAAATTGTTTAAAATTTCATAAGTGCGCTCTTATAGGTATCATGATTAATATTTACTATGTGTGTTAATTTAATATGAAAATTTATTTATTAATGTAACAATTTATGTACAATAAAAATGAACATAAAAACATCCAATTATAGAAATTTTGACACAAAGGACAAAAATTTTGTAATAATGTAAAAAAAATATTGCCATTTATGCATTTCCTAAATCCTACTTAATATAAATTCGAAAATTTGTACGTATGATTGTAATTATTTTGCGAAAAAGTAAAACAAAGTGTATGTACTCTTAATTGGGGATATATATTACGTAGTTAAAAATTTAAATTTGCAAAGCAAAAGCAAAATGAAGATTAGTCTTTTATTAATTTTACATATTATTGTGATTTATAAAAATCTTTCTTTCTTATTTATTAAAATAATTTGATCACATGTAGTTGTTTTGTCAAGCTAATTAAATAATGAAAGCTTAAAACTTATTTTCTCGTAATATAAATATTGTTTCCAGCCCCAGCACACATTTTTCTTTTGAGTAACACTTTTTGATGATGATTTTTTGTTAGCAAACCGAGCTGTATTATAGTTTATACGTCAATAACAAGCGCCGCTGATGATTGCTGAAGCGGTTTGGCCACCTACAATATCAGCAGTTCAGTCTTATAGAGATCAGTGGAGTCAGGAGACAGGAAATAAATATCGATGTAATAGGACTACTTTTTACAGTTTTAGTCAGCAGTTCATAGACTATTATTAAACGTTTCAGTACTCATCGGATATCGGATATCAGAAGAAATTACGGCACCAGAATAAGGGAAGAGGGCCGATAATGAATAGTAGGATTACTAATTACCTAATAAATAACCACACCTATAGAGATCCAAAGGAAGATGATATGTAAACGTGTTATTATCTATCACTACAGTGCGAGATTATACCTCCTGGACGTGCTCGCTACACCTGCAATGTTGCAACATCACTAACTCTTACAAGTTATATGGCAAAGGAGGTAAAAAGATAAAACGCCTTACACGCCTACTGGTTCCGTTTTCTCGTTTTAACAGCCATATAATAGAGACAGGTTGAAAAAGATCAATGGAATATAGTGCCTGAGTTGTCATCGTTGTTTATAGAGTGCAGACTTTACATTACATTGCATTACATTTTATAATTTATTTATTAGTTTTTTATAGCTGGTAGTTAGCAAATGAGTCGGGAAATCTCTGTATAAGGAATATAGTGCTTTTGTGTACACCGACGTCTTCGAGTCTAGACGATTCTCATGAACGTGCCTTTGAGCATAAACTTAAGTTTAGCATATCATCATCATCATCATAATCCTCGTCATCACCGTCATAATCATCATCGTCATCATCATCATCATCAGTCTGTAGATCCAAAGCTAAATATAGACTATTTATTTAGCAACTGTATATAGATCGTTTGCATCCCTGATGAATGGTTGACCAAATACTTTACAAAGTTGACGTACGTTTCCATGGGCCAGCAGATACTTACACACCTCACGAAACGCGACAGCATAGCTGCATTACCTACGCCGGCATCGTGTAAGTGGGAGGTACCTCCCATCAGCCGTTGCTCTTAAGAGTCATGTGATGAGCATGTTACTTCAGAGGAAGGTATCATGAAGAGTCAGCTGTGTCTTGGCGGAGCTGCTGAGAACACAGCTTCACCCAGTGCCACCAGAACGAGTCCACTAGTAGTGTCCTACTAGTTTTTCATGACATCGGAGGCAAACAAGCAGTCGCGCCACCTGATGTAAAGTGATCACTAAAGCCCACAGACATCCGCAACACCAGAGGTCTAACAGATGCGTTGCCGACCTTTGAGATAAAAATATGCTCTTTTCTTGAAGATCCCTAGGTCGTACGTTTCCTAATCCTGTAGCACCTCCATATTACTTATATTGTACTACCACATACATTGTACACAGCAACTAATAAGCCTATTAAAGATCTTTCAAACGATCTAGTCATCTCAATATATCTCCCGCGTCCACCATCACATGCCTATATCCCCCTGAATTTACCTAGTTTTCCTGGCTACCACTCTACGACCTAGTATTGCCTTGCCGAATGTTTGTTACGCTGGCCCATCTCTATAGGGACAAGTTATGCGCACGATATAATAAAGAACACAATTGTGTAGCGCAGCCATAAGTGCAACATTTTTTTTATAGTATAGAGCGGTAGACGAGCAGTCGGAGTCAATATGACTACCGACACCCATAGACATCCACATATAAGCGCATGCGCTGCCCTCCTTTCTCTTCCCCCTTCTTAGGCCACCGGACACTCACTCACCGCACGAAACTCGACAGTATAATTGTCACTTCACGGCGGTATCGTGTGAGCGAGAGGTTCCACCCCGGTCGTGCCGGACCGATTTGGCTGCAATGCAGCATGGAACTACCTCTTCGATCGAATCCCTAATGTACCTACTCCGATAGGAGTCAGGACTCAGGACTATACTTACTGTAAAACTTAAATACATGTAAGTATGTATGTGTATGTGTACAGCGAGACACTACACTGTGTAAAAGGTAGTAACTGAATGTCAATTGAATTCTGCTAGAACGACGGGGGACATGCTGTCGCTTTAGGCTGTGGTGGAGTTTCCGGTGGCCTACTGTAGGGGCGTATGTCGCACGTTCGTAAACTATACAAAATGTGAATAGCCCTTTACTATCCAATGGAAAACAAAAGTAAGCAGTATTGTTTGTAAAAGAGAACCTAATCACATCATAATTTGATAGGATATTAGGCTTATTAGAGTAAAGTTATATGTTAAGTTTGACTAGTAAGAAAACGAATAAGTGCCTTACCTGACGGGAATGACCAGAAAAACTTAATGCACTGTAAATCATTACATATTTAAATATTACAAGAATACTAAATTTCATATCCTATATGTTTAACTTTCGCGCTCCTACTAGAGTCCCTCGTAGGCCTGTCACTCCATTATATCCGCCACTAAGAAGGACGGCAGCTGGTGCCAATTCTCCTATAGCAAGGTTGTGCAAAGTTATTAACAGCTGCAGTGACCAAATTGATATACACCACGATTCCCTGTCTAAAATAAAAACAACAATTCATAAGTGTCTTGCTCTAGAGTAGGTAATAAGTTTCTGAAATGTTTAATAGTTATTATACTTACACTTTTTTTCTTTGTTAATACTAACATTTATAAGTTATATATTAGTTGATGTATTTTAAATATGCTTAGGTTTTTTTTGTACAACACTCAATATGCATGCTGAGTTTACCTTTATGTGATTGTTACACAATAATTAATATTTTGTTATGTAGATGCTAAGTTTACCTTTTAAAAGTGTATACAATCGTTGGTGAACCAAATAAATAAATAAATAAATATCCGTAAACAGAGAATACTAGTATTCCAATGTAAGGTTTATAAATTTTAAAAACAATAATTTAAAAAAAATATTCGTAGTCATGAACTGTACCTTCAGTATTTGACTCCGAATTTTTATGTGTGTGTGTGTGTGTGTGTGTGTGCCAAATGTTAATATTCTAACAAAGAAGAACAATAAACAATACCTCGTATGTGTGTACCCAGAGTCACTTTCAAGATTAAGCTATTCTATTAATATTATAAATGCGAAAGTTTGTATGTTTGTTTGTTACTCCTTCACGCAAAAACTTCTGAACCGATTTTCATGAAATTTGGCACACACATTGAAGGTAACTTGGATTAACACATAGGATAGTTTTTGTCCTACAAAAAAGTTGCCATGGCACGCCATGGGGTGATTTTCTATTCATCATATCATATACTCATCATCATATCCACGGGATCATAATTTACGCGGGTGAAACTGCGAGGCTCAGCTACTTTGTATATAATTAAGAGTTCGTGCCATTTCTGTATTGAAACAAGAATGAAACCAAAATAGACTGACAGTTATGTTGTAGACAGAGCAAAAAAAAATAGGTACATACAAATACTTTAGAACTATTATATCTGTCAATTAAATTTACAAAAACAATACCAAAAAGTCCTCAAATTCGAAGATATAGCAATTAAAC
>LUGF01024179.1:93558-109798 GCA_001625245.1 Calycopis cecrops
TAATTTCCCGTGAAAATAAAAAAAAAAAAACTAGAGACAGAAATAAAAATTATAAAATAATATAAAATTATATAATATTAATCAATTACTTTATTTCTTAACAATATGGCAATAAATAAATTATAACTATTGAAGATCATAACCTTGTGACTACGCCAATTTCGGGATCTGCTCCTCATCCACCACCACATCAATTTCCACCTCGTAGGTCCCCGGTTTCGTGCGCGACGGTCTCATTACCACACCCGGCATCATCTTCGAACTGCTCTGGTATTGGGAGTCCACCAAATTCTCCGCCGGATCCGCTTCGTGCTGCACTGGCAGCTTAACAGACATCATGTTCTGCATTCGCTGCACCAGATACTCCAAGATCGGCCCAAACCTGGATACACCATCGGCCGAGGCCACCGTCCGCTCTGTAGAATCCTGGGGCTTCAGGAAGAACATGTTGAAGTTGAGAGTCTTCCGCACGGGCTTGGCGCTCGCCAGGCAAAAAATCGCGAGGAGGAGCACGACTCGAGGGGACATTTTGGACCCGTGTGGACTTCGCGGAATATGCCCGTTGACTGCGACCGTGTCGTTTTTGCTCCGCATCTTAGCTAAGATAACGGGTTCCGAGCAAAAACATCATAATTGCCCCGCTACCGACAGGCGCTGACATCTCAACACCTTTCGTTTGGAAAGCTGCCATCTTAATTCGAGTGACTCATCAACAATATCGCCAACCTACGGAGATCCATTGCAATATGTTGTGCACGCAGTTCCCTATATGTCGCGCAATCTACAATGAAAGTTGCGGACCACTTTATACTAGCCAATGCAATTATACTGCCATCTTTACACGTCTAGGTCTTCTTCCCATAAAATAGCTCTTATTTCCTAGAAATAGAGTCAGTTATAGCTTGGGAATGATTAGCTCAGCCATAATCAGTTGCTGTCCAAATAATGATGCAGTATGAAGGTTAATTAATGCAACGTTGTTTAGAAATGGGTAAGTGGGTTTTGGAGGCATTGTTTACTCTTATTTGGCGGTCAAAGACAATAAAACGTATGCAGCGTGCTACTATTTGTATAAAGGCATCTAATCCACATACCGAGTCCACCATGATTGTAGCATGCATCATCATCATCAGCCTTTACCGCTTCACTGCCGGACAGAAGCCTATTTTATGAACGTCAAGACGACCGGACATCTTCACTTCCATCAATCAAAACCGGACCTGATCGCACGGATACCGTCTTCGTACCTGGTTATTTATTTTTTTTTTAAGTTTAAAGTTATGACTATGTGACCATGTTTGTCACATTATAAATGTGAGTATTTATTTATGTTTCTTAATCTGTTACTTAAAACTTACGTAACGAATCTTATTGAGATCAGGCATTGGGCAGATATATAGATAACATTCTGACCAAAAAAAGGGACTACTTTTTAACCAAAAAAAAATTATGTTCTTTAAGAAAGAGACTTTATGCCCATACAACCTAGTACACACTAGCTTAAATACGTGCATAACTAGCTAGTTGCCAGTGGTGTAACTACAGGGTGGCGAGTCAGCAAAATACCACGGGCCCCCGGCCGGAAGGGGCCCCCGTTCAGAGGAGAATGCCAACTCTCCACATTTACGCATTTAGTAAAAAAAAGCCTCTTTCTTTATGGGCTACGAACACATACGCCCCTTAATATTCGCCAATTGTGCACATACGCCCCGTGAAATAAATCTGGTATCCACATGCATCTTATGGTTATGTACTACTAGGTATATATACTATATGTTGATGAAATACTATAATGTTGACGAAAGTATGGTCAGCCTAATTTTTTGTTTATTAGTATAAAATATTAGTGTTGTCAATAAAACAAATATTCAAAAACAGGAAACATTTAAAAGCCGGCTATATTAATATAATTAAATCACAGTTCTTTTACAAAGATCACATATGGGTTATGTACCTAATAACTTAAAACTTACACTACTTTTTATTTAAAACTTACACCTATGAAAATAAAATTACTTACATTTGTATTTAACAATCACCGTTTATTTAGTAAATCTTATCATCTACAGCCTATTTTTTTTTAATAATTTTTGCCCCTTTAAAAGGGGCTTATGGACTCTCTTAAACGGGGCGAATTTGCAATTTTTATTAACGGGGCGAATATTAAGGGGGCGTATAGGTTCGTAGCTCTCTATGATGGGAGCCCCATCCGATGAATTGGCCACGGGCCACGAGCAGTTTAGTTACGCCACTGTTAGTTGCTAGGCTATAAAAAGAACACCCGGTTCTACTGACGGCTCTATTAATAATAGAGACACGCAATAATCATTTTCTTTTGTCCAGTAACAACCAATTCGAACTTGACTTTTTGCTGTGTCTTGATTGTATTTAGATTCATGTTTTCGTTCTCTTATTTCAAATATGAATGTACCTACTGATTAAAAATAAAAAGTATTAGTCGCCGAAAGTTAGATGCACCTGATAATTTGACTTCTAATGATACTGTAAATCTGTAGTTTATTTGTTTGATTGGACTTCTGGTCCGAATTAAAAAAATCTTTTAGTGTTAGATTATACTTAATTGAGGCAGGCTATAATATTGTTGTAGAATACATGAGTTATGCGGGCGAAACCACGAGGCGCTGCTAGTATCTAATTAAAATAACACTTATGGCATTTCCTTAAACTAGTGGACCCGCGAAGATTAAATGCTTGGTAGTGTGTGTAAAGTTTTATTTATTAAATTAAAGCACTTAATAAACATTATTATTAAAAAATATTAACGTTCTGCATTTCTCTTACCCGTACACTATAAGTGTGCAAAATGTTCCTAAAGTTTTTGCTTCACGTATTAATATGTAGGTATGTTCCTTGTTACTAGTTCCTTCAGCGGTTTCAGCGTATGTTTTGATAATAATATGCTCTACGGATCTACGATGACGATGAAAAAGAAGAAAAGAAGTGGGAGATGAAATTTTTGACAAAAAGCAATTTTTTTAAATTCTATTTTGAATAAAAATATTTTGATTATAATTGATTATGATTGATATAAAACATACTAACATACATACTGCACAATAAACACATTTGTGTATTATGTAGTTGGGAAATATTTTTTTGGTGTTATACTTTAGTAGGTACTACTTTTCGGATGTACATGCCTATATGTCTACTATAATTTCTTACTTTTTGCCAAAGTTCACAATTCTAGGCCAACGGGAATTAAACCTATACTTAGGTTTAGAAAAAGATTTCTAACATAATTTGTGCGTATTTTATTAATCGGCTATAACTATTTAGAGCGAAAACTTAGAAGTGTGAGTTTTTCACAGCATCGAGAGGTCAGTATTAGACATGACTTTCTGGATCCTTTAAAGGCATTTCCGAGAAAAATTACCTGACAGACACAAAAAGTGGGAGTGAAGTTTTTTCTTCTTTGAAATACGGAACCCTAAAAATGGTCTATGCCTAAAGAAACTAGACAATCTGGACACGTTTGATTCGGCCGGGCACGCTTTAGAAAAATTTGTCCGGCTTTCGTACATCTGTCAATATTAAACATATCTATAACACTTCAACTACCTGACCACTTTTACTACCATTCAGGAAATTCGATTCGGATGAATTCGATCGATATTTTCTGTTTCAACGTTCATTTTATTATCAATAAATTGGTTCCGACCGGTAAGTGTGCCGTGTGGTAAAAGTGCGAATTTTAATTATTCGCAAATTTAAAAACTTTCGTGCATACAACTTGTTTTCGATTATCTTTATTTCTGCTTTTATGGATCAATAAATTCCACATCCGCTGCTGCGCAATTAATATATATTTTTTTAAATTTCATGTCATTTTATAACGTGTCACAGGAAGTTTTACTGTACAGACCGTCATTACGAAAACATGACAAAAAGTCAAAAAGTAAGAAAACATGGAATGTATTCAAAATATTTGGATAAAATCCTTTTTTCAAATTACACAAAGATGACATGCATTTTACTTACTTACAAGCTGGGAAGTTAGTTAATACATTTTCAAGTTTCTTTAAGGGTATTCAAGGTATCAAAGGTAACAAAATAAAACAATGTATAAATTATCTCTATTTTATATTCAATATGTTTAGCATTTGAGCAATTAATTAGCCTAAGTCGGTTATTCATCACAAACCTTGATGGATTCAGTTAGTTATTCAGATCAAAATCGATATACGAACGATACGAATACGAACTCAGCTGGACTAAGTTAAATATTTTCTAGACTTTTCTAGATCAGACAAAGTCTAAGCCAAATAGCCGTGAACTGATTTTTTTATGATAAATTGGCGTTCATTGAAGGGCTTATATTTTCTTGGTGACGCGACGCGCTGGTCATAATCTAAGAATCTAGGTATAAATATTAAGCTCTAGGTCTTTGGTGTAGCGGCGCTGGCCTTTCATTCCGTCTCTCCTCTTCTGCATCCTTTGATTCGATTCGCACTTGTTCACTTTTGGGGTCAGCTGCTGCTTGGTCAACTAAAATGAAAAAATAAATAAATTAGGGTTTTATTTATTTATTTCCTACCAGAGACACTATTTTACTTTCATAAAAACTTTCAAACCAAAGAAATTTATATTCTCTTGATAATGTGTGTAAAAAAAATAACTTTAAAAGACGGATTTTTACACAAAGTTCCAACCCAATTTCACCCCTTAGTGATAGAATTTTTTGAAAACTGAAATAGTATGGGTATATTTATTTTTAAACAGTACATCAGTACATCAAAGTTTCAAGATTTTTTAAAAATATTCTCTTATAAATAAATGTTTATAAAATCTGAATAATTATTTTTCAGAGATGCTTATAGTTGGAATCGAACCCGGTTAATTAGATCATGTAGTATTTCCCTACTTATCTGTCTATCAACTATAAATGCTATAAAGATGGATTAAAATAATTAGTTACCTGGTTTAGCCACCGCCACCGCCACTGGTTGGGCCACCGCCACACTCAGTTGACCATTCTGTAGAGGTCTGTAACATTAAAAACAAGATTTATTTGTTTTTTTATTACGTGATGAAAATTTACTCATATAATGATTCCGGTAAGTAATGGCTATACTGACAAGTTTCGTGCGGTCTGTAAGAGATTTAGATGCCGTAACCTCCTTATCTTGTGTCTCCTCCTTAACTCCTTAACTCAGCCTTAACTTCTTAACTCTGATGATCATATATTTTTTTATGTTTTTTGACAGCCGGAGCCCACCATTCGCAACCACTAATGCTGTAAATGTAATGTGTCGCCAGGATCGACAACGACAACCACTTTGAAGACTAGGGAGTTTGAGAAGCTAAAACTGTCTTGGGACCCGCAGCTAATATAATCAGAAGAAAATATAGGAAGTAGGAGGATATTCCAATTTCCCTCTCCAATTATGGTAAGAGATGCACTCTGCATGCATGTGGCCGAACTGGGCCGGCACGACACGAGACTGTCGCGTTTAGTGGGGCGTGTAAGTAGCCGGTGGCCCATGGATGTTTGAGGCGTAAGGAGGGCAACGCATCTGTGTAGCCTCTATGCGGATGGCTATGGACGTCGGTAGTCATGAAAATGGCTGAGACTGCTCGTTTGCCCCCTATACCAATAAAAAAAAATCAAAGCTGGATACATTAAATCATATACAAGTCAAGAAAAGAGGGCAAGCTGCTACGCACTACGGAGATATCAAATGCTAATAATAAATGACTAAATAATTGGCATTTAATTTGTTGTCATTATGGAAATGTTATGACCGTGTTACAGTTGTATTTTTCCAGTAATAACTATGACAAAATATTTGTGTTTTTTTTTATGTCTCATTCATGTATTTTTTACGTTACTATCCCCACGTCTATAGCTGTCACTATCACTATATCTATAGCCGTCACTATCACTACGTCTATAGCCGTCACGTAACTGCTATTCTGTCATATTGCATATATTTTAAGCTCTTCTCGTTCACATACTACCACCATATAGTGGCAGTTGTGCTGTCGCGTTTCATGCGGTTTCTGTTGGCCCAAGGAGGAGGAATGCGAAAGGAGGGAAATGGATTTGTATAATCTCTATGTAGATGTCTATTGACGTTGGTGGTCATCAAAAGGCTCCGAGTACTCGTTTGCCCCCCTATCACATAAAGAAAACTGATATTGTGCGGTTACAGCTGAATTAGAATAAAGAGTCCCTCCCGATTCAGCTGCAATGAAACACGCACCTCACCTGTATACTCAGCGAGTAAACCTACTTACTTTCCATTTTTTATGTCCATTCATCTGTTAAGGAGCGATTTCGCTAGAGTAGGTTTATGAAGAAGCTATACTAGTATTTTATCTCCAAGTCCACTATAAAACTTTATGATGGAAACTTTCTAACCGATAAAGAGATGCGGTTTCAAATTGATACACAATTTTATGAGTTTTTATAGAAATTCGAATATTTTTTTTAAATTTTTTTATTATATAGGTAGTATAAGGATGCAAACGAGCAGTCGGAGGCATTTTCATGTCTACCGACGCCCATAGACATCCGCATAGTTTACAGTTGCGTTGCCCTTCTTCCTCCCCCCCCCCTTCATGGGCCACCGGCTACTTACACACCGCACGAAACGCGACAGCAAGCTGTCACTCCCCTGGGAGAGAGAGGTACCTCCCCGGTCGTGCCGGTCCAATTTGGCTACATGCGTGCATACAGCGTGGCACTACCTCTTACTAATATCTTAGTTAAAAAATCAAAATATTATTTTATATCTCTCTTTGAAAGAATATAATAAAAACACTCTACCACTCAAAGACCTAAAGGCACTCGTTTATGACGTCAACGTAGCCTTTTTTATGGTATCCCTATACCAAGACGACGAGCGGGGAGGGCAAACAAAAAATCGGAGCCATTTTCATGACTACCGACGCCTATAGATATCCGCATAGAGGCTATGCAGATGCGCTGCCCTCCTTTCTCCCTCCATAGTCCACCGGCTACTTACACATCGCACGAAACGCGACAGCACAGCTGTCACTTTACGCCGGTCTAGTGTAAGCGAAAATAATGTTTTACGGGGAATTATTTACTGTTATTGAAATTGGTAGCATTCCATTTGGCCATGTTTTCCCCAGTTCGGGAATGGATGGTGAAGGATGGCAGCAAAAGTAAGCCTCTATGCTGGTGTTTATAAGTCGGGAATTACCATAAGAAAGCCATGGATTGTTTTCCCCATATGACTTGGTAAGAGGTAGTGCCACACTGCATGCTTGCATGCTGTCGAATTGGGTCGGCACGACCGGGGAGGTACCTCTCGCTTACACGAGACTGGCGTAAAATGACAGCTGTGCTGTCGCGTTTCGTACGGTGTGTAAGTAGCCGGTGGCCCATGGAGGTGGGAGGAAAAAGGAGGGCAGCGCATGTGTATAGCCTCTAAGCAGATGTTTGTGGGCGTCGGTAGTCATGAAAATGGCTCCGGCTGCTCGTTTGCCCTCCTATATCATAAAAAAAAAATAATACTTACTGATAAGCCAGTGGGTTTTGTCCGTACAGCAGGTCGTAGGGACGGTTCACTAAGGGCGCGCCATTGAAGAGCAGAGGGTTAACACCCTGAATACCCAGCCCGGGTCTGGCATACCCCAGCCCCGGCGGGACAACCCCCTGTCCAGGGTTTAGTAGAACTCCGTTCTGATATCCTGCAAAAAAAACGAAATCGAAATGTTTTTTGAATTACAGAAATCGATTTTTGAACGCCATCAATTTACAATCGATTTTACCTACCCAAGGTTCTGAGAAGAACCGACGAATCTAACTCAGTATTTTTTTTAAATTTTTTTTAATTGTTTAATAATGAATGAATTTAGTAATAAATAATGAAAGAATTTAGTAATAAATAATGAAAGAATTTAGTAATAAATAATGAAAGAATTTAGGATTATTCTCTGTTGTCTGACTGTACCAGTGACTACTAATACCTATGAAATTAGCGTTTTGATGAACTGGCCACTTTGACTTCAAATTTTTAGGATTTGGTTTGGAATTCCAAATTCAAATTTATTTTGAATGTATGTTCGTCTATTCTTGTTTTGAATTTCGTAATTCATTTGTTTTTTCGCCATTAAATTTGTCTTTGCTTTCGTTTTATTGACAAAATGGAAAACTTGAAATATCGCTATATTTACGAATACGAGTTTAAACGCGGCACCAACGCTGCAGAAATAGCTCGAAGGATTAATGATGTGTATGGCCAAGCTACTGTGAAAGAAAGCACTGTACGTTTTTGGTTCCAACGTTTTCGTTCTGGAAATTTTTACCTACAGAACCAACCCCGTGGCCGGCCGGAGACCCTTGTTGACAATGAAGAGTTGAAGGTGATCGTGGAAGCGGATCCGTCACAAACCACTTCAAAGCTAGCAGCAGGCTTCGGTGTAAGTGATAAGACAGTCTTCGTTCACTTAAAACAACTTGGAAAAGTTAAAAAGCTCGAGAAATGGGTACCGCACGAATTGAGTGAAGTACACAAACAAACGCGCGTTGATTGTTGCGTTACACTACTCCACCGTCACAATAATGAAGGCATCGTATTGTTACTTGTGATGAAAAATCGATCTTGTACGATAATCGGAAACGCTCATCACAATGGCTGACCCCAGACTCAAAAAAGGTACTGGTGAGCGTTTGGTGGTCTAGTGCTGGTGTCATACACTACAGCTTCCTAAGATCTGGTCAGACGATTACTGCAGAGCTGTATTGTCAACAATTAGAAATTATGATGGAAAAGCTGGACTTTAAACAACCGAGATTGGTCAATTGCTCAAGCCCACTGCTGCTTCAGGACAACGCCAGACCCCATACTTCAACACAGACGGTTGCTAAGTTAAAGGAGCAGTTGGAATGTCTACGACACCGACCATACTCCCCGGACCTTGCCCCAACAGATTACCACTTTTTCAGAATTTGGACAATTTCTTGCGAGGAAAAAAATTCAACTCCGACGAAGCAGTCCAAACCGCTTTCAAAGAATTTATGATTCACGCCCACGAAATTTTTTTAGTAAAGGAATCAGTGAACTACCTATAAAATGGCAAAAATGCATGGATCATAATGGTACATACTTTAATTGATTAAATATAAAATTTCAATTTTTTTTTTGGTTTTACTTTTTCCTTTATAAAACGCTAATTTCATAGGTAAGCACCTAATATAAGGGATATATACTCTTTTTTTAATTAGCGCGTATGAAGCCGCGGGTAACAGCTAGTGTTACCCGCGGCTTCGTTCGCGTGGATTTTCGCGATAAAAAGAAGCCGACGGCACTCTTCAGTCCTTCAACTATCATACTACATATAATATCACATTGATTCGTGGATCCGATTTGATATAAAAGAAGGATAAACAAACAAACACACTTTCGCATTTGTAATATTAGTATGGAAGTTTTAAAGACTAAAAGGAAATTCGTTGTCGTTGTTACTTTGCCACTCTATACATATAAAGCTTGTATGTTACACTGTATTTAAAAAAAAAGTATTGTTGGTAAGTCGCAAATACATACAATAATTCAAAATTACTTAATTACTTAATTTTAGGCAAATAAGTGTATTATTTGCCTAAAATTAAGTAATTAATGAATTAAAAGTGTAACATTTTCACGAGTAGATTAAACTTATATCTAACTAGCGAGTTACTACGTCATTATGTCGATAATTGGTCGTACCAACATTTGTGGGCTCATGCAGAAGAACTTTGCTAAAGATCATCACATTCTAAAATGCACAGTTTACGACTCTATGCAGGACATACAATCATAATTTTATATATATTTAAACTGACCATTGCCAGGGTAGTTGTTCACTTGCGGAGCCGCTGCCACGATGTACACCGGCTGGTATCCTCCGACAGTGCCAGGGCTGGAACAAAGTGATGCGTGTAATATAGAGGCAGCGCTTTAGCCGAAAGTAACACGCCTTAGTGATCAGAAGCTGGTGGCCTATTGGGGGATGGGGGGATGATAGGAGGGCAACGCTTCTGCGTAGTAATCATGCGAATGTCCATGGGCGTTGGTAGTCATCAAAAGGCTCCGATTGATCGTTTGCCCCCATATGCTATTAAAAAAAAATTAGGAATTAAGTGCTAGCAAATATTAAGCAAAAGACAATGACAATGACATGTTGTATATGTCATATCACATGTACAAACGAAATTTTTCTAGCATAAGGTTCACATTTCCGCCGCTAGTTAGCGTGGCAGTCTAGAAGCTTGATCCATATTGCTATTGCCGGTAAAATACGACAACCAGGCATAGGCCACAGATTAAGCTGTTAAGAAAAATTTTTGTAGACAATTTTTGACAACATTTCTAGTCACTATGAGATAACGGCTTGCTGCATTGCAACCGAATTGGTCTTAAAGGGACAATATTTTACGCTGGCTTGCAATGGTAAGTTAGCAAGTAAAGTTACTTAGTGCGTATTACAGCTACATAGTAAGTAGTACTAACTAGTATACAAAGTACTAATAGCCAACTAAGCAATTGATATACCTAAGCCGTAAAAAAACTTTAATCATGATCAGTCATGACTCACCTGTAGCCCGGCACAGGCATGTGCACTATATACACCTGCTGTCCCGGCAGGAGACCCGGAATATTTGGTGCTACTGGGTTCTGGAAAGAAAAAAAAATATTTTTTTTGTTACATATGCCCTGTTGATCACAGACACACCAAGATAATTAAGTCTCCTAACACCGAGACAGGACAATAAAAGTTACATAGACTAAATAAAAAGTAAAAAGTGATGTGATATTTCTTTTATAGATACCTGTCCGACTGCGTATTACTATTTAAAAAAATCAGGCGCAAATTTAAATTAATAACAACAACATCAAATCTTCAGGCTAGTTGATTAGGTCAATGACCCATTCCAGCCACACATTTCAATTTAAAAAAAATTGTGATGTGTAATGTGACCGGCAGACATCGGTGTCGATTGTTCTTTTTTTATTTTTTTTATATAGGAGGGCAAATGAGCAGCCGGAGCCATTTTCATGACTACCGACGCCTATAAACATAGAGGCTATACAGATGCGCTGTCCTCCTTTCTCCTCCCACCTCCATGGGCCACCGGCTACTTACACACCGCACGAAACTCGACAGCACAGCTGTCACTTTACGCCAGTCTCGTGTAAGCGAGAGGTACCTCCCCGGTCGTTCCGGCCCAATTCGACTGCATGCAAGCATGCAGTGTGGCACTACCTCTTACCAAAACACCTCTCTTTGTGAAACAAGGTAAGTAGATAAGGTAAAGCAGTATCTAAAGTTATAATGTAAGCAGGTCCCGATCCAGCTATTTCGCCGGTCCGGGGAAAATAATATTTGCCGCCTTTTACCCATGCGTTATTCCATAGATGATGTAATTTTAACCTATAAAATTTGCCGATTTGCTTAATTTTGCCGCGCCGGGCATTGGCCCGGTTTGCCGCAAAGACCGGGCCTTCGAGGTAAGCAAGTCAGGTACACAACTTACTTGCACAGGCGGCTGTTGCGGCTGCTGGGCTCCAGGGAGGAGCTCCACCTCACTGTCAGGCTCCAGCGTCTCCAGTCTCGCCGGGGTGCCGTTTTGTGAGGGGTTGTTCACTGTGAAATATTAAAAATTTATGTCATTGACGTATTATAAACCCAATTCCAAATCTCTTTTATCTATTCCGTGATTCCAGCTCGACTACTATATCGAACATCTGTAGTGGATAGTAGGTACGTACGTAGATTTATTCACAATGAAATACTAGTTAGTAACCAAAATGAAAAATGAAACATACATACGAAGATCGAAGCCAGTGGCGTGCTATGGGAGAGGCCTATGTCCAGTAGTGGACTGCAGTAGGCTGATGATGATGATGACGATGATGATGACACGAAGTTTTTTTATACAGTTGGGTCAAAATAACAATCTTGGTCCGTAAGGACTACAAAGAAAACTAAATAATACATATGTAAAAAACAAATCTAAAATCAAGGCTAATAAAAATAACAATACACACCCGGTTTAGGCTGAGCGTGGTAGTAGTTTGACTCATCTGGAGTATCCAAATAGTAATCCAAGCTGAAACAAAAAACATCTTAAAATTCCCGTGCATCAAACAATACTTTTTAGTACCCATAGATTAGACCCCTAGACACAATAGAGGAACTTATCGATCGGTATATAACCAGAAAGAAATGAATTTTCTCTTCCTAGCTATTTTTGCCCTTTTTTATAGCAAACGAGCAATCGAAGCCATTTTCAAGACTATAGACATCTGCATAGAGCTTATACAGATACGCTGCCCCCCTTCCTCCTCCCCCCTCCATAGTGGTAACTACCTTTTTATATAAAAACATACTTACGGATTGATTTGTTGTAAGTGCGGTGGTGCCGGCGGGAAGTAGTGAGGTGGTGACGGCGGAGCCGCTTCTATCACCAGGCAGGCCGCCAGAAGAACCTGAAAACAAAAATAAAAGGAAATCACAAAATAGTTACTAAGCATTCCATCAACTCAATTTGGTTACGGTAAAAATGTTTCTATTAAAGTGTTAAAAAGCTATTCAATCTTTAACGAGAAACTATAAAATCATTGAATTATATTACTAACGTATAGTAACAACTCACTGTATAAAATCATAATTCACTTGACAATAAGTTCCTAATAAACAAATAGGGGCATTCATTGGAATCTGTTAAGCCGTCCTCAACTCGTGACTAACTAATCCACGTTTTAAATTATATAGTGTCAGTATTGGAGAACTGCAACGTCCTACTCCGAGCGAGCCGTACCGTACCGTAACGAGCTCTCGGGCCTTATAGGTAGGTAGATAACCGTTGGGCCTCTTCTCTACACCGCACCACCGCACCAGACCAGCAAAGCCGTTATAAGCACACTAGCAATCATTTTAAATAATGCAAAAAAAGATATTTATAAAGATTTACAAGAAAATAGCACAACTGTAATCATATTTATACTATCACACTTGACTTCGGTCATCCAGAAGTCTTAACAAACCTTACTTAACTTAGTAGTTTATCAGCCACTTCTAGCCGCTGCACTGTATGAAATACGAGTAGTCTGCCTACTTCTTGGGTTACTTGCCCTCTTCGCCTACTGTCCAGCTATAGCATTGTCACTTTCAAATTTAAGCAATGGCGGATAACACAAATAACAAAAAATAATAAGTACGTTAAATAGAGATGGAGTGTCGTTTTCTTCAACCACTATTTACAAGCAGGAATGAGATAAATTGAATATTTATTTATCTCAAATAATAATCTCTAAATTACTGTATCCTATGACGTTAAATTATTGTATCCTATGACGTTTAGCTTCTTTTCCCTTGAGCTTGAAAGCTCTCGGCATTGAAAAGTACACAATTAAAACATCGACAACATAATATACATCAAGATACTGTAACACCGTGAGAGACAGCTCCCACACTCGACGTAATTCTCCAATATTTCTATATTTTTCATACTAAGGGCCTTCAATCGTTGTTATAATGCGTTTACTTTACTCTTACCCCTTATTAAAAAACATAGATTAACTTTACTCCAAGTATTAAACTGGTATCTGTCAAATTCCTTAGTTTATTATTAAGGAATTTGACAGATTCTAATTGTATACTTGGAGTAAAGTTAATCTATGTTTATTAATAAGGCCCTTAGTGAGAAGGAAAAGTATTAGAATAATTTTTGATACCGGTCTATGTTAGGTGTTATCTTATGGCTCATCGTAAATGTCTCGCGTCAGTCTGTCCGATCGTCGGGTGCCATGCAGATGTTTATCATGCACGGGAGACGAGCGCCTTCGGACGGCCAGAGGTCGAGGGACAGGAAAATAGATTGTTACGAAACTATCAGGTAACGGACGCCATTTTGGTCGCTCTAATCAAAGTTTGACCTTTTCATAAAGATATTTTGATATTATTTACACCCAGTCAATTGCCTTTTTATGTTCACTGATGCTCGTAGGCATCATAATTACCGTAGCCGGTGGCCCATGTAGGTGGGTGGAGAAAGGACTGCATCCAGCCTCTATGCGTATGTCCGTAGTAATGAAAATGACTCCGACTGCTCGTTTGCCCCCTAAACCATTAAAAAAAAGTTATTCATATGAGTTGCTTTCTCTAACATTCCATCGCGCCGACTGAATCAATTGCAGTTTAGCGTGGCACTACCTCTTACAATTTTAAGCGATAAGAGAGAGAGATTGTCCGATGCTCGTTTTCCTGCTAAATGATGGCCGGCGCTAGACATTCGTGAAACGAGACGATAACATGTTGCTAGTGAGTTTCCTCTCTTTGCCATTTTGGGCCTTATGGTACTAGGTAAGATATCGCACGAGCTATACGAAACTAGTGGTGCCGCTCGATAGGCTTATATCGATAGACGATGTGTGGCAATAGTGAGAATATCGATTGGACTATCGATAGTATCGATATTTTTGATGATCTACAATACTATCGATACTATCTAACCTTGATAGTCGCTGGGCTATCGATGCTATCCATTATAGCACTTGACTCAACTGACTTATAATAGCATCTATCGATAGTATCGATAGGTACTACCTATTATAAGTCATTAATAGTATTGCCATATTTTATGCTATCGATACTATCGATAGTATTGTAGACCAAAATATCGATACTATAGATAGTCCTATCGATATCCCAACTGATTCTCGAGGACAAATATATTATATATAGATAGTTCGGCACCGCTACACGAAACGCGACAGCTTTACACTTAAAACAGATGTCATATTAGAAAAAATTACATACCCGACTCATGACTTATAGAAATGCTAAAACACTAGTTTGAAAAAAAAAAACGGTCACCCATCAAGATCTCATCAACTTCTAGTGTTGCTTACCTCACATTAATTACACACGATTAATGCGCGAGCGTCTCAAAGCGATGACCGGTCATGTAATTAGCATGTTCAGAGCACATGCAAATGTTGAGCATGGAATGTGGTACTAATATGTACATTGTACAATGTACATTGCCCATGCTCTGTCCGGCATGTGTAAGTAATACTAATATTTTAATTATATGCAACGAGTGCATATGCTATTTAAGGTTAAAATGGTTAGTAAGAGCATGTTGCATTGGAGCCCAATTGTTGTTAGTAAGAGGTAGTGCCACACTGCACGCCTTGCACGAAATAACCGATTTCAACCTGGTTTGTCCCAGTGGGTGGCTTTTCAAGGAAAAGATCGAACAGGAAAAAAAAAGATCTGATTCAATTAAAAATAAAGATTTTCATTTAAAGTTTCACGTGAGATTATTTTAAATCTTTGGAATTTGAATCGAATATTTTTATCCAAAATGAAGACTCGAAGAAACTGGCGTAAGCAATATAGGTCGATGGTTCCAGTCAATGACGAGTCTTTCAAGTTTATACTGATGACCTGGTCATAGGATGCAAGCAGCTAGTGACCGTGATCTTTGGAGCAGGCCTATGAGAAGTGCATATCTACTGGCTGCTGCTGTTGTTGATGATGACATCACTTGTGCGTAACAGGCAGAATGACGTCACTTGACATTTGCGGGGAATCGATTATTTAGACGCCTCTAGCTTTGAAAGTAGGTAATTTCTAATATTACAAATTTATATCCGAGGTTAATCTATATTTTTACAAGTTGCGTTTCGCGGTTTCGCCTGAGTAAGTTCGTTCTAGTGGAAATATTCAGATGAAAATTAGATGTTGGCGGATTCTCAAGCTTGGGTAATAGACAAAATTACAAGATAATAGGCTAGTCGTTTCGGAGGAGTAAGGTAAGCACTGTGACACGCCAATTTTGTAAGTATAATATAGAGATAATATTATAGAGAGTTATGTAAAATCTCTAGGGGTAATAATGTCAATGAAAATGTTTTTATTCAAAATAGAATTACAGGAATTACATTTTGAACGTCAACAATTAAATCTACCACCGGTTCAACCCTAGCCCTGTCATGAGAAGATCCGGCGAAACAAACTCAGAGGGCCTCATGTTGTGATGAGATGTAAAATTAAAAACCGGCCAAGTGTGAGTCGGACTCGCACACCGAGGGTTCCGTAGGAACGGGAGGTATGAGCAAATGTAATAGACGTTGAAAAAATTACACTTCCCTTTAGTTGACAAACTTAAATATGCGGGTGCTTGCATACATTTAGTATGAAACGAACTACATGCATAAGTTGGTAATGATTTTTCCAGTGATATAAAATTTAA